>JAJGRW010003601.1:0-29645 GCA_025461045.1 Carex parvula | reverse complement strand
CAATCTCTATCAAATCAATCATTGCAAACATATATTTCCTAAAATGATGAAAGAGATATATAGTCATTCAAAACCAAACATGATAATAACACGTTATCAGAAATAATATTCCTTAATATTATAATATTTTCTAAAATTCTAATATTATATGAAATAATATATATATCGCTAACCAAACACCCCCAACAGTACGTTTAATTTTCGTGGATGTGAACACAGGCAAGAATTAAATATTGTGGTTAATTAATGGTTTGGTTTAGATTTTCGTGGAAATTTCCAGTCAATAATCGTGTGGATGTGAACAAAAGGCAGGCAAGCACTATCCAGTCAATAAAGCATTTTCGTGGAAATTTCATGCAACACGGTTTAATCTCGTCAAAATTTTAAATGATGGTTGAAATACATTCAGAAGATCGTCAAATTGTGTCACCACATTGATGTTGACATGCTTTTACCTACTAACTTTTGGGTCAAGCAAAATGTTTTATAATCCATAGTGATTGAAAAGTAATAATTGCTTTCATTATTAGAAAGGCACATGCCCTTCAAATATAAATCATATATAGCTGCTGATGGTTTTGCTTTTGTTGTCTTTTATTCCTCTAATTATCAATAGTGATTTACTTTTGTTTTGGATTAGCTATAGATTAATTCAAATTAAAAACATGGTTTTATGCAATATAGGCCCATGCTTATGGTATTAATTAGCTTCTACTATATGTAGCAAATACTCTAAACGATAAGCTTCGATCTGCAGGCTTTCTATTTAAAATCACAAAACTTAACAGTTTTTTTTTTGTTGTTGTTGCTTGATTTAATTATCAGAGATCTCCCAAGTACAATGAAGATTTTTGTAAAGAATTTGTTTGGGAAGGTTTTTTCTTTGGAATGCGAGTCCACAGACACTATATCAGGAAGCATACAAGGTGGTGGATTGTATGTCATCCTTGTTTAAGCTCAATTTACATGCATCCTTGCAACTCAAAATGTTATATATATGCTAGTTGCATTTGAAATGAAAAGGCTTATTAATTGTTAAAAATTAAAAATTTCATCTATAGAAGCATATATGGCATAGAAGCTTTTATAGCATAATTAAATGAAGAAAAAAATACACATAACTCTCGCATGCTGTAACTTCAATATATATTATTTAAATTTTTGTTGAAATGCTCCAAGGAGTCATAGGGCAATATATATTTGAGGATCAAAGATATATGTTCTGAGTAAAAATGCATATGTTACATTTATATCGTTTAAAAATTGATGCGCACGTGCAGTAATAGTAATCTGCATTACCAAATTTAATTGTAAATGCAAGATCCTGATTTCTTATTTCTTTATGTATCTAAATGTCCTGCTTATACATGCTTGAAGAATTGAAAGGCCGCGGCAAGGACCTGAAAATGATTACTACGATTATGATGATGCATTCACATCTGGATGGAGAGAAGAGCATGCTAAAGTACTATTACATTTGTTGCTCGAGCTTTGCCAAGATGATACTATTTCTGAAGGCATTGTGACAGACCAGGCATGGCTTAGAATCCAGAATGGCCTAAAAAATTCAACAAGATGCAGCTTTCAAATTGATTTCTTGAAAGAACGCTTGCGTGATTACAAGCAATTGTATTCGTTACTTGCAGAGACAAGTTCTCCGACCTTCCATTGGGATAATGAAAACAAAACTATCCGCATCTGTTCGGATTTGTGGAGGGAGGTAGGCACTGAATTCATTCTCTATGCATGATAGGTTTAGCATCCCTTCTTAGTTCTGACACAATTGTATTCCTTTCTCTAACTTATCATGTAAAGAGTTAAAGATGGTCAATATAATTAATGAATCTAATGTCCATTATTTATTTGCAGCACCATCTTGAATTGTTATAATGGTGCATAATGCATGTTAAGATATGGTCAAATGAATTCAAGGAATGTAATGCTCATTATTAATTTGCAGTATCATCCTAAACTTCTATTATGCGGAGAAGTATATACCATATTTCGACACTTTGGAAGAGGTATGCTTATTACTAAATACCAGTCGATCCTCAGAGCAACAAGTTTGTGAAACTTCAACCAATATCAACAATGAGAAGCTCGTTGATAAAGTCATTTCTAGGCTTTCTAATATTATAACTATGTTTCGCAAGTTCTGGCAAAGTTAAAAACGATTACTTGTGTGTCTAATAGAAACTAGGTATGTATTTTGTAGTGCCAGCGAGATTGGTGGAAATTGGGCTTAATCCTAATTTCTTGCTTAATTCTTGCTTCAATTTTTTTTTTTTTTTTTTATTGTGAATGTTTTAGGTGCACTTTTAATTTGTTGTTGCTCCTCAACGTGTTTTGCATAGTATAGGACTATAGGTGCTTCTATGTACGTAGCTGAAGGAGTGAGGAATGTATGATTGCATTTAGCTTTGAATGATTGTATGCATGGTTGTATGGTTATCTGCCGACATGCTTGAATTTAATCATAACTAATCCATGTGCTACTTTTAATTTATACAAAATATCCTTGTA
Source organism: Carex parvula (assembly GCA_025461045.1). NCBI lineage: Eukaryota > Viridiplantae > Streptophyta > Magnoliopsida > Poales > Cyperaceae > Carex > Carex parvula. The sequence continues at coordinate 27,122 of JAJGRW010003601.1, read as the reverse complement.
TTACTTTTAATTTGCATTTGAAAGATATTTATATAATTATATCTAACATATAGTTAGGTTGTTCATAGTTGAATTCACAAGTGTTTATCATATTTCATTTTCCGAAATGATCATAAGAAAAATCAAGTTAAACATTTTGTCAAGTAAAAAATCAAGTTAAACATTTAGTTGAATTCACAAGTTCCGCTGTATGTTAATCGACCAAGCGAGAATGAATCATCCTCCCAAGATGACCCAATAGATGAAGCCCCGGGTTCCTCACCTCCTCCAGACGTGGACGACGCATGCAAGAGGCTCAGGAAGAGGGAGTTTGAAAAATTGCGGGTCATCCATACACCCACTATGATAAAATTGGAATTTCTGACCAATTCCAATCTTTGGCCGAAACCTTGGGCATCTGGGACTTCTTGATTGGGTTGAGGACGTGTGTTGCCTTCGTGGAGCCAACCTATGAGTTCCTCTCCACATTTGAATTTAACAAAAGTAGAGAGCAAGTCAGTTTTGAACTCATCGGCCGAAAGTACAGCTGTACCCTCGAGGAATTCAATCAACTCTTGGGTTTCTCTACCGATGGTGTCCACCAATACAACGTCGAAAAGCTGAAAGACGCTTGGGAATATATTAGCGGTGCACCCTCCCGTGAGAGAAACAGGAAAAACAATGACATCCGGCACACCACTCTTCAATACTTCCACCGTGCCCTCTCCAACTCTGTCTTCACACGCGGCGAGACTCAAACCGTGGTGATCTATTTGGACCTATCCTTCGTGCATTTCGCACTCTACTGGCTGGCCGGCTTTGGAACGGAACGACTTAACGTCGGCTACTTTCTAGCCGATAACATCGTAACGGTGGTACACAACAAGAAAGCCATTGAATCAGTGGGACTCGCGGGAGTTGTGCACTTCATTGCACAAAAGCTCAACCTCCCAGCTCTCGACCATCTCTACCACGCTGTGGACATCAAGGTAGACATGGACCTAGCATGGATGCGAGCATCCCGCATTCTTCTCGGAACACAAGCTTCTTTTTTCGCCAAGCACAAAAGCAGTGAGACCCGACTCCCTCTCGAGCCCATCATATATAATGATAGGAACACTTGGGGAGACTCCTCACCCAAAGATAAGCGAGTCTGGATCCCCTAAAGTAACCCAATTTTTGAGTTTAGACGTGTACGGTGCCTATTCGGTGGTAGCGCAGGGGGCCAGTATTATTTGTGGGGTCCAGGTTCTTTAAGATTCGTGTTAGAGCACCTTAGACGGTTTGGATCAAAACTCAAAAATTGGGTTACTGCACTGGATCTGAATTCAAGATAAGCACCACCACCACCAGAGGAGCCAGCACATCCACCTCTCCAAACCCCAGTGCTACCGCTGCCACTTTCTCTTCCTTTTACTCCCTCCTTGCCCACTGAATACCATGAAGACCAGAAATCTCAGGAATAAAACCAAAGAGGTTGCTTCGGGTGGTTCTTCTTCCTCTTCCTCCTCCGACAATAACTCAGTCTCTGACCCACTGTATGTCAATCGACCAAGCGAGAATGAATCCTCCTCCCAAGATGACCCAATAGATGCCCCGGGTTCCTCACCTCCTCCAGACGTGGACGACTCATGCGAGAGGCTCAGGAAGAGGGAGCTTGAAAAATTGCGGGTCATCCATACACTCACTATGATAAAATTGGAATTTCTGACCAATTCCAATCTTTGGCCGAAACCTTGGGCATCTGGGACTTCTTGATTGGGTTGAGGACGTGTGTTGCCTTCGTGGAGCCAACCTATGAGTTCCTCTCCACATTTGAATTTAACAAGAGTAGAGAGCAAGTCAACTTTGAACTTATCGACGGAAGGTACAACTGTACCCTTGACGAATTCAATCAACTCTTGGATTTTCCTATCGATGGTGTCCACCAATACAACATCGAAAATCTGAAGGACACTTGGAAATATATTAGCGGTGCACCCTCCCGTGAGAGAAACAGGAAAAACAATGTCATCCGGCACACCACTCTACAGTACTTCCACCGTGCCCTCTTCAACTATGTCTTCGCACGCGTCGAGACTCAAGCCGTGGTGCACTATTTGGACCTATCCTTCGTATATTTCGCACTCTACCGGTTGGCCGGCTTTAGGACGGAGCGACCTAACGTCGGCTACTTTCTAGCGGATAACATCATAACGATGGTACACAACAAGAAGGCCACTGGCTCAGTGGGCCTCGCGGGAGTTGTGCACTTCATTGCACAAAAGCTCAACCTCCCAGACCCTCTCGACAATCTTTACCACACCATGGACATCAAGGTAGACATGGACCTAGCATGGATGCGAGCATCCCGCATTCTTCCCGGAACACAAGCTCCTTTCTTTGCCAAGCACAAGAGCGGGGATACCCGACTCCCTCTCGAGCCCATCATTTATAATAATAGGAACACTTGGGGGAGACTCCTCACCCATAGAGACGCACCACCACCACTAGAGAAGCCAGCACAGCCACCTCTCCAAACCCAGTGCGAGAGTAGCCACTTTCTCTTCCTTTTACTTCCTCCTTTCCCACTGAATGTCATGAAGACCAGAAACCTCAGGAATAAAGCCAAAGAGGTTCTTTCGGGTGGTTCTTCTTCCTCTTCCTCCTCCGACAATAACTCAGTCTCTGACCCACTGTATGCCAATCGACCAAGCGAGAATGAATCCTCCTCCCAAGATGACCCAATAGATGCATCGGGTTCCTCACCTCCTCCTGACGTGGAGGACGCATGCGAGAGGCTCAGGAAGAGGGAGCTTGAAAAAATTACGGGTCATCCATCCACCCACCATGATAAAAATTGGAATTTATGACCAATTCCAATCTTTGGTCGAAACCTTGGGCATCTGGGACTTCTTAATTGGGTTGAGGACGTGTGATTCCTTCGTCGAGCCAACCTATGAGTTCCTCTCCACATTTGAATTTAACAAGAGTAGAGAGCAAGTCAGCTTCGAACTCATCGGCGGAAGGTACAGCTGTACCCACGAGGAATTCAATCAATCCTTGGATTTCCTTACCGATGGTGTCCACCAGTACAACATCGAAAAACTGAAGGACACTTTGGAATATATTAGCGGTGCACCCTCCCGTGAGAGAAACCGGAAAAACAATGCTATCCGGCACACCACTCTACAGTACTTCCACCGTGCCATCTTTAACTCTGTCTTCGCACACAGCGAGACTCAAGCCGTGGTGAACTATTGGGAGCTATCCTTCATGCATTTCGCACTCTACTGGCTAGCCGGCTTTGAGACGGAGCGACCTAACGTCGGCTACTTTCTAGTTGATAACATAGTAACGGTGGTACACAACAAGAAGGCCACTGGCTCAGTGGGCCTCGCGGGAGTTGTGCACTTCATTGCACAAAAGCTCAACCTCTCAGAACCTCTCAACCATCTCTACCACACCGTGGACATCAAGGTAGACATGGACCTAGCATGGATGCGAGCATCCCGCATTCTTTCCGGAACACAAGCTCCTTTCTTTGCCAAGCACAAGAGCGGCGAGACCCGACTCCCTATCGAGCCCATCATTTATAATGATAGAAACACTTGGAGGAGACTCATCTCCCAAAGAGAAGCACCATTACCACCAGAGGAGCCAACACAGCCACCTCTCCAAACCCCAGTGCTACCGCTTCCACTTTCTCTTCTTTTTACTCCCTCCTTGCCCACTGAATACCGTACAGACCAGAAACCTCAGGAATAAAGCCAAAGAGGTTGCTTCGGGTGGTTCTTCTTCCTCTTCCTCCTCCGACAATAACTCAGTCTCTGACCCACTGTATGCCAATCGACCAAGCGAGAATGAATCCTCCTCCCAAGATGACCCAATGGATGCCTCGGGTTCCTCACCTCCAACTGACGTGGAGGACGCATGCGAGAGGCTCAGGAAGAGGGAGCTTGAAAAATTACGGGTCATCCATCCACCCACCATGGTAAACATCGAAAGTTATGACCAATTCCAATCTTTGACCGAAACCTTGGGCATCTAGGACTTCTTGATTGGGCTGAGGACGCGTAATGCCTTCGTGGAGCCAACCTATGAGTTCCTCTCCACATTTGAATTTAACAAGAGTAGAGAGCAAGTCAGCTTCGAACTCATCGGCGGAAGGTACAGCTGTACCCACGAGGAATTCAATCAACTCTTGGATTTCCCTACTGATAGTGTCCACCAGTACAACATCGAAAAACTGAAGGACACTTGAAAATATATTAGCGGTGCACCCTCCCGTGAGAGAAACTGGAAAAACAATGCTATCCGGCACACCACTCTACAGGCTCTGAAGAGATTTCTGGACCGACATGGTTCGGTAACAGAAACTCTTTGTGGAGTCTGCTACGTTTGTGGCTAGAATGTAGTCTGTACATAGTGACTAGTAGTTATTTCGGAGAGTGATGTTAGCTAACTTACTGCACTGGGTTTTTTGAGCTATTTGTATATTTCATTTGAATCGAGAAATGGCCAAGTTGATATGTATGTCTAGTGAACTTTACACCTCATAAATTTGCATGCAAAAAAAAAAAAAAAAAGTGTTGTCTACTTAATTATATATATACTTATAGTATAGCGTTGTGTTATAATATATTAGATATGTATAGATATTTAGCGCGCGCAACTGTGCAAGTACCAACAAAAGCCCCAAAGTTGCAAGAAATGTGAAACTTTTTCATTTCTATCATATCAGCAGGTTGACATCAATGATACATACAAGATTTCATAGAGAATCATCAATTTTATTGAATATGGTAGTTCAAATTGCGTACTGTTTGTTAAGTATATAAATATTGGGTCTAGAGAAGTGATGCTGCATATGGGTTGCTACGTATTTCTATTCTAAAAAATAAGTTATTAAGCATAAAAATACTACTAGCCATAGCCACCTATTACACGCAATCGTCATGTAGATTGTATAATGTTTTTACCTCTAATTGTCACACTCTGCAGCCATGAGTAGTGACAGATCCCCGCCGTAAGCATACAATTCCATGTATGCTTACAAGACAATTACAATATAACTCATAATCATCACAATAAAAAGAAATAAAACAAGTCCATATAACAATCCAGGTACAAAATGTCTGGTAAAAGTAGAACATACCAAATGTATCTCATACGGATACTAACCATAAGGTATGACATAGAGAACTATCCAACAAAAATATATATACATCTCTAGTCAAATAACAAAACAACTACTAAGGTAATATGGTGACATATACCAAAGGCCTACTACTCGTGTGCCTCCCCAGAATCAGTCGTATCGCAACCTGTAAAAAGAACCCAAAGGGTGGGGGTGAGAATAATTTCTCAGTGCGAATTTGCCACAATCATGTTATTGGACTTGCAATCAGATTTCATACTCAAAAATAAAATCCAAACAAGAGCACATTAACAGTTCTATATCAATACATATATGAATGCGTATGCTCGACAACAATAATCAAATGAATCACAACTTACGAAATTTCCAAGATGAAGCTCAAACAAGTACATATTAGGCTAAACTCATTTAAATAAGGCTGATAGCACCTACAGATGTCCCACCGAGCTGGACCATTTATCTGTCCCTCATCTGTAGGGTTACTGACACATACAGATGTTCCACCGAGCTGGACTCTTTATCTGACACCCATCTGCAGTGCTTTGGCTTAACCATTTACTAAAGTCTGGTTCAAAGTCATATAATGAAAATTCATTTTGAAATCATTCGGAATGTCGTAATATTCAATTGACCTTCCAAATGCATTATCACGTAGGATAATGCCCCCGAGCCACAGACGTTACACACTAGTCACTCACAATCACAATCAACAACATTTATATAGTCACCCGCCTCTCGTCCTAACCGGTACTGGGAAACCATGAGGGCCATTCACCTAGTGCGCAAAAAGGTTCCTGGGATCAAAGTCAGCTATACAGCTCAACTTTGTGAATTCAATCACATTCTTGGGATCAAAGTCAGCTATACAGCTCAACTTTGCGAATTCAATTCACATTCTTGGGATCAAAGTCAGCTATACAGCTCAACTTTGCAAATTCATTCACATATAATTTCATAATCCTCAATTCATGGTGACTTTCAACCATAATCAAATCACAACAGAACAATTCGATTGACAACCATACGAATATGCAAATCAACCATATCGTAACAATTCAGTTTTAAATTGATTGAGTTATGCACATAAATTCACACCATTCTAATTATGCAACAATCAAACATGCAACATGAATTCCAAATTATGCAACAATCAAGCATCCAACATGATAATCGAGAAGAATTTAATTTCTGAAAATGAAACATCAAACAAGTCCAAGAACCCCGCACCTGATTACGGAGAGCGTATCTCGCACCTATGGTTCGGACGTCTCGAAAGATCCCGCAAAATCTTGCTCAACCGAGCCTACACCTATATTAACATACATTCTCAATTTAACCTTTGTTCGACTATCGACATGCTTACTCGAGTTATATTATTTCGTTCATATTTCTCTCAACATAATCTTTATAAATTCGCACAAATTCCAATTTGGTCCTACAACCATACACAATTTCAATTATGGAAGCATTTTTGCACATTTACCCCTTTTAACCATTCATAAATCTTGCTAATTAGATTCCCGTACCGATTTGATTGTTGAACATATAAAAGATTTAAGAAGTAACCCCTCAATTTCTCCAACTACACAAACCAGTGTTGTAAAAAACGGTCTAGTCGGCCGATTAAACGGTCGATTAATCGGAAACGGCGGCCTAACCGTCACGAACACTCTTAACGGAGGCATGTTAGCGGATGAAAACGATTAATCGGCTGTTTTTCCGATTAATCGGCCGTTTTTTCCCGTTTATTCCCGTTTTTTCCCGTTTTTTCCCGTTTTTTCCCGTTTTATTCCCATTTATTCCCGTTTATTCCAGTGAATATTTATTTTCACATTTTTTTTTCTGTGATAGTGTGTGATAATAAGGTTTATAAATCTTATATTGTAATTTTATTTATTCTTGGATATACATTCAATATTTTTTATATATATTTTTTCTTCTTACTTATTTTGAAATTGATTAATTCTTCTATTATTTATATACCATATATTTTTCTTACTTACTGATGTAATTTTTTCGATTAGTACGACGTGTTCATTTATGTAATTAAGTTGTTATCATAAACTAATTTTAATGATTTTATGTTGGAATGTTTAATTTATTTCAAATAATATGTTATTAGTATTTGAAAATGCTTAATTCTCAATTTTATTTTTTCATTAAATATATGTGTCACTTAACATGTAAAATGCTTGTGTTAAGAATAAATAAGCGTAGTGTCATGTTATAATAATAAAACTAAGTTAAATTAAGTTTATTTGATAAGTTTAATGAGTTAAATAAATTATTTTTAATAAATTATGATATATATACATAAATTTAATAAAAACGTTAAATTGTCCGCATAATTCCGATTAGTCGGCCGCATACCGATTAATCACTTATCGGTACCCTATCCGTCCGACGACCGAATACCGTTATTTACAACACTGACACAAACCCTAAATTAGTCAAAACCAAAGTAATTCCAAATTTCAAAAGAAAAAGAGAAGAACTTACCAATTAACACCTCTATTGGTTGGATTAGACTAGATTAATCACAACTCTTCTCTAATTTTCGAATTTGAACCAAACCCTAGAAAGAAAACCAAGATTAAGATGAAATTGAGACAAGAATTATCAAATTAGCAACATAGAAGCTTAATGGAGGTGGATAACTCAAAACTTATACAAAAATTTCAGATTTGGAGCAAAACCCCAACAATGGAGAAAATTTCAGATCTTGAGAAGAGAGGAGAGAAAGGAATACCAATGGAGAGCTGAATAGCTACTAGAAGGGGAGATAGACCGCCATTTCCATTTCTTTCGTAAATTTTTTCAAGGGTTTTGGTGAAATTTTGAGGGAGAAGAGGGGTTTTCTCCTTCTCTTTCTTTGGGCGGCACACACAAGGGGAATGGGCGGACCACAGGGAAGAATGAGGGGAGAGAGAGATAATTTTGCAAAATAGAGCCTGATCGAGTTCAAGAAATACCATAAAACGTTGTAACTTTTTTCGAAAATGTTGTAACGTTTTAATTAAATTCTAAGTTTCAGAAGTCTTATTTTTTATCAAATTTTTACAGAGCCAATCGTTACGAAACGTTTTATAACGTTGGTAACGTTTTGAGAAATCTCGCAGCAACAGAAAACTTAAGTTCAAATCGTGCTAAAACGTTGGAACATTTTATAATCGTTGGTAACGATTTAACTAAACTCGCAGGGAATTGGAAAACCCAGTTTGAATTTTGAAAACGTCACAACGTTTTAACAAACGTCTGGAACGTTTTGGGTCCAACAGCTCATTTTTTTTTCTTAACGTAACATTTCTCCCCCCTTAAAATAAAGTTCAGTCCTCTGAACTGAATTGCATACCTGACGTGTCGCCTTCAACTGACGTGGAGGACGCATGCAAGAGGCTCAGGAGGAGGGAGCTTGAAAAATTGCGGGTCATCCATCCACCCACCATGATAAACATCAGAATTTATGACCAATTCCAATCTTTGGTCGAAACCTTGGGCATCTGGGACTTCTTCATTGGACTGAGGACGTGTGATGCCTTCGTGGAGCCAACCTATGAGTTCCTCTCCACATTTGAATTTAACAAGAGTAGAGAGCAAGTCAGTTTCGAACTCATCGGCCGAAGGTACAGTTGTACCCTCAAGGAATTCAATCAATCCTTGGGTTTTCCTACCGATGGTGTCTACCAGTACATTGAAAAGTTGAAGGACACTTGGGAATATATTAGCGATGCACCCTCCCGTGAGAGAAACCAGAAAAGCAATGCCATCCGGCACACCACTCTTCAGTACTTCCACCGTGCCATCTCCAACTCTGTTTTCGCACGCGGCGAGACTCAAGCCGTGGTGAACTATTGGGAGCTATCTTTCATGCATTTCGCACTCTACTGGCTGGATGGCTTTGGGACGGAGCGACCTAACGTCGGCTACTTTCTAGCCGATAACATCATAACGGTGGTACACTACAAGAAGGCCACTGGCTCAGTGGGACTCGCTGGAGTTGTGCACTTCATTGCACAAAAGCTCAAACTCCCAGACCCTCTCGACCATCTCTACCACGCCGTGGACATCAAGGTAGACATGGACCTAGCATGAATGCAAGCATCCCACATTCTTTGCGGAACACAAGCTCCTTTGTTCGACAAGCACAAGAGTGGCGAGACCCCACTCCCTCTTGAGCCCATCATATATAATGATAGGAACACTTGGAGGAGACTCCTCTCCCAAAGAGAAGCACCATTACCACCAGAGGAGCCAGCACAGCCACCTCTCCAAACCCCAGTGCTACCGCTTCCACTTTCTCTTCTTTTTACTCCCTCCTTGCCCACTGAATACCGTAAAGATCAGAAATCTCAGGAACAAAGCCAAAGAGGTTGCTTCGGGTGGTTCTTCTTCCTCTTCCTCCTCCGACAATAACTCAGTCTCTGACCCACTATATGCCAATCGACCAAGCGAGAATGAATCCTCCTCCCAAGATGACCCAATTGATGCCTCGGGTTCCTCACCTCCAACTGACGTGGAGGACGCATGCGAGAGGCTCAGGAAGAGAGAGCTTGAAAAATTACGGGTCATCCATCCACCCACCATGGTAAACATCGAAATTTATGACCAATTCCAATCTTTGACCGAAACCTTGGGCATCTGGGACTTCTTGATTGGGCTGAGGACGCGTGATGCCTTCGTGGAGCCAACCTATGAGTTCCTCTCCACATTTGAATTTAACAAGAGTAGAGAGCAAGTCAGCTTCGAACTCATCGGCCGAAGGTACAGCTGTACTCTCGAGAAATTCAATCAACGCTTGGGTTTTCCTACCGATGGTGTCCACCAGTACAACATTGAAAAGCTGATGGACACTTGGGAATATATTAGCGGTGCACCCTCCCGTAAGAGAAACCGGAAAAGCAATGCCATCCGGCACACCACTCTTTAGTACTTTCACCGTGCCCTCTCCAACTCTGTCTTCACACGCGGCGAGACTCAAGCCGTGGTGACTATTGGGACCTATCCTTCGTGCATTTCGCACTCTACCGGCTGACCGGCTTTGGGACAGAGCGACCTAACGTCGGCTACTTTCTAGTCGATAACATCATAACAGTGGTACACAACAAGAAGGCCATTGACTCAGTGGGACTCGCGGGAGTTGTGCACTTCATTGCACAAAAGCTCAACCTCCCAGTCCCTCTCGACCATCTCTACTGCGCCGTGGACATCAAGGTAGACATGGACCTAGCATAGATGCGAACATTCTGCATTCTTCGCGGAACACAAGCTCCTTTCTTCGCCAAGCACAAGAGCGGCGAGACCGACTCCCTCTCAAGCCCATCATATATAATGATAAGAACACTTGGGGGAGACTCCTCACCCAAAGAGAAGCACCATAGCCTGGAACCAGGCAGAAGCAGCTACTGCACAGATGCATGCGTATGAGAATGAACAGCATGCGGTTCTGCACGCACAGCCCCAGCAGCCTCTGAAAGTGCTGCAGGAAATCCAAGGCTTGACTGGTCTGGTCAGGCGGATTCGCTCGGACTTCCAGACCTACTTAACAGTCGGAACCAATGATGTCAGTGCACCTCAAGATCCAATACAATGTTTATATAAAAGTTATGTCCTTACCACTTAGTAACCATGTGATCAAGGTTTGGCCCAATTTTCGTAAAGTTGGGCTCATGTTGCCAAAATCCTTGGTTATGATCTAGTTTGGACTAGAATTTCATACAAACTAAGGCGTATTAGATCCAACATATTCAAAAAAAGAAGTTACATGTGATCCATGCCATAATGCCTCTTGGTTAAAGGTCTCCAACATATTGCATCTCCAAATAAAAATACATTTGATCAACATATATGTGCATACATATTAGAGAATAAAGATTTTCCTTTAAAATTTTCGTCAAAAAATTATAAGAAAATATTTATACATAAAATTAATTGAATCTGTATATTTTTTTATACGAACCATTGAAAATCAATTTCGTAAAAAAAAAAATTATTGCATCTTATATGAATTTACGATCGCTCTGATACCAAATGATAGACTTAATAAATAATTTAAACAAATAATTATATATCAGAAGAAGTAATCTATAAAATAATTTAAACAAAAAAATTTAAATTTTCAGAGTTAGATTTCATTATCTTGCTCTTTATAGTGTCTCTAAAAAAAAAAAACAAGAGTAAACCGGTCACAAAATGGCCGACTTAGGGGGCGTAAGCCGGCCATTTTGTGGCCGGTTTGGGCATTTTTGGCGAAAACCCAGAATTCTGAGCATAAATATTAATTTCTATTAAACTTTGGATATTAATAAAAATGTCGGCCAAAGTAGTATCGTTTTTGGAAGTTTCCTGTTAATGAAAGTATTCTAGGTTAAAAAAAATATATACACTACAACTTGGAGAAAGCACTTTCATGAAATTTCCTGTCCATATAAATATTAATGTCGTTTACGATGATAATCGAGTCCATCCGAAGGATAAGTTAAACTAAAATATTTTGTTGATGTAGCCTTAAATAATGACTGGATTCATTTCATTTAGTTAATAATTTAAGTTTTTTAAATAATTTAAAGGGATTAAAATTATAAATAAGATAAAAATAAATTTTCGTATATTTTATATATTAGGTACATGATGTATTTAATGTATATATTTTTTTGGATTAAATTATATGGTCTTAATTTATTCGCTAATTACTGTTATTCATTTCGTTTGGAGCTTAATACATGTGTAGTTACCGGTAAAAATTTACAGAGCGTTAACAAATTAGCTAATTTCCAAAAAAAAGTCTGAATTACGTTGATATGATATAGATTAGATCAAATTTGATGTGAAATATTACTAAAATAGTAAAATATACTTAGTATCAAAGTACAATTTAATTATATTTGAAATTCAAATGGTTAAGCTGAACCGTTATTATAATATATATTGAATCTTATAGATAATCAAAATATGTATTTATAATAGTTGAAAAAAATAATAATTTTTTCTCTAACAATTTCAAAAATATACATTTCGCTTCAACAATCCTTAGATCTTGCATATGTGAAATTCTTCCATTCTATAAAATTAAAGTTAGAGACGAGTTTCTTATTTAGACAACAACAACAACAATCAAGCATTTAGTCCCAAACCGGTTTGAGTGTTTAATTTCCAAAAAAAAAAGTTGTTTTATTTTTAACATTGGCTTGCCACGCCTTATCAGAACCCTCCTCATTTGTTTAATTTGGTTTGGGACAAATTGTGTAGAAACTACACAGGCGAAGTTTTCCATATTTAGACAAGAGTGAGGCTATGGTGCTATGCATAGCACGGATGGGGTCCGTGCTACGGCCAAAAATTTGACTTTTTAAAATTCTAATGGTCGATCCAACCGTTCAATGTGATAACCATATGAATATGTACTTGCAAACTAAATTTTATATTTTTTCGAATTTTTTTACTATTTTTTTAGATAGGTAGAAAAATCAGTGTTTTCTAAAAATTCTGGACCATCAAAATTCTACCTATCTAAAAAAAAGTAAAAAAATTCGAAAAAATATAAAATTTAGTTTGCAAGTACATATTCATATGATTATCACATTGAACGGTTGGATCGACCATTAGGATTTTAAAAAGTCAAATTTTTGGCCGTAGCACGGACTCCATCCGTGCTATGCATAGCACCATAGGCTCACTCTTTAGACAAACATATAAATTTGTTGTAATTTGAGAATCATATAATTAACAAGTTTGATAGACAATTTGTAGATATTTGAATTATATTATACTTAATATTTGCAAGCTTAAGTCATAGCCATGGACTAAACGTTAAATCATCTTGATAAGTGGCTTAACTTTTTTCTGTTTTAGACCGGTCTAAAAATCAGCTTATGACATCTTAATCCGGCTAAATTAAATACCGTTTGACAGCTTAACTGAGATCTAAATTCTTTATTTTATAATTTAGGTATCAACTAAACCGGACCAGTACAAGATGAAAAAGTGGAAAGCATCAATTAGTTCAATTCGTGTAACGATGATTGAAGCGCGTTAAAAAATCTAACCAAAATTTGTCCCCACATTAATGTTGATATGTTTTGACCTAATAACTTTTGGGGGGAATTTCATGTATATCCCTCAAAAGTTTCAATATTACGTATTTATCCCTCTAAAATCAATAATTACATATTTATCCTTACAAATTATAGAAACTCACATATTTGTCCAATCTATTATATTTAACATTAATTTTCTATGTATTCCCATTTTACCCTTCTTTTATTTTCCCTTCTAAGGCCACTGTGTTAGAGAACATTATTAAATCGTACCAGTACCAATATTGAACAGTACTGTACCAGTACCAACACTGAACCGTACCAGTACCAAAACTGAACCGTACCAGTACCAACACTGAATCGTATCAGTACCAACACTAAACCGTACCAGTACCAAAACTGAAATCGAGAGATGAGGAAAGGCGGGGACAAAATTCGAGAGAAGAGCCGGGAGATTATGTGAGCGTGTTTGGAGAGAAGAGGTGGGATGTTTTGGCGCTCTCAAGACTCAACAGATTAAAGGGAGAGTGGAAGAAAGGGCATAGTGGTCATTACAATATTAATTAATATTGTAAAATAAATTTTAATGTTTAAAAAAATATTATTTAATTAATTTTGGAGATATTTGATATATAATAGAGTTAGATTGGACAAATATGTGAGTTTCTATAATTTGTAAGGATAAATACGTAATTGTTGATTTTAGAGGGATAAATACGTAATATTGAAACTTTTGAGGGATATACATGAAATTCCCCCTAACTTTTGTGTCACTCCTGCGGCCTTGCCACTGTTAAGTTTATCAAAAAAAAAAAAAAAAAAAAAAAACTTTTGTGTCAACGAAATAAATAAAGATATTATTTTTGAATTTAGAAGCATATATATAGCTCTTAGAGCATCTACAATGGTGATTTCTTTTAAATTGCTAATCTGATGTGTTAATTGCTAATATATAATATTGTTGTGATGTACCACAGTTTTTAAATTAACAAGTTTGTTTTAAAAGCAACTCTTAGAGCATCTCCATTCTAGCAAACATTTAGCAATTAATTTGGGTCACGTTACGGAGTTTAACAATTAAAGGGATTCATAATTTCTAAATCACTCCATCTCAGAAATTTAATTATAGTTGCTTTTAAAGCAAGCTTGTTAATTTAAAAATTGTGGTACATCCCAGCAATTATATTAGCAATTAATACATCAGATTAGCAATTTAAAAGAAATCACTGTTGTAGATGCTCTTATTTCAGCAAATGTTTAGCAATTAATTTGGGTCACGTTACTTAGTTTAGCAATTAAAGGGATTCATAATTTCTAAATCACTCTATCTCAGAAATTTAATTAGAATTGCTTTTAAAGCAAACTTGCTAATTTAAAAAATGTGGTACATTTCAGCAATTATATTAGCAATTAACACATCAGATTAGCAATTTAAAAGAAATCACCATTCTAGATGCTCTAAAGAGTTGCTTTTAAAGTAAACTTGCTAATTTAAAAACGGTGGTACACTCCACTCCAGTAATTATATTAGCAATTAACACATCAGATTAGTAATTTAAAAAAAATCACCGCCGTAGTTTTTCTTAGATCCGTGCAACCGTGTTGTATGGTTTATGTTGTAGCTCACTTTCTATTTTCTAATTCAATTATCGTTCCAATAATCGAAACACAACGGCTACATGAAATTCGGATCAGGGCGCACATGAATTCGCATCCCCCGAGATATCTCAAATTTTGAGTTGAAATAAGGAAAATCTGGGCCGTTCAATTTCATTCTGCACGAATGTTAAAGCACAATAATACTGATTCCTCCATCTTAATTAGGGATCCAAATCTACCTCAGTACCTCTCTGAGAAGAGAACAGCTTGGGTCTGATGGGTTTAGAGACCGTCTGACCCACTTTAAGTCTTAAGATTATTGTGCATGAATTTTAAAGTATGAGTGCGCTTAAAACAGATCAGACGGTCATTGAACCCATCGAACTAACTTCGAGTCCGACGGGCATTGGACCCAAATTGGTTCCGAGAAAAGGAAAGGAGCACCCTCATAATCCATTGTGTTGCACGTGTCAATCATGTGAAGTTGTGACTGGACTTTGTGTGGCATTGGATGTGCGATCGGCAGTGTTTCATGTGACAATACAGTCAAATTGGTATATTACCGTGTATTTTCAGCTTTAGGTCAAGTATTGTATTTGCATATATGATTCGTCAAATTACATTTTAAAACAATAAATGTACTTGTGTATACCACTAGTGTCATTCAAACTAAATAACACCACATCTTAAATCATTGGATTTACTTTAATATTCGTACAAGACACTAGTGTCATTCCAGCGCTATCTTGTACACGAATATTAAAACAGATCCAATAATTTAAGATGTGGTGTTATTTAGTTGGAATGACACTAGTGGTATAGTAGCCGAACTCTGTGCAAAGCATATGATAAAGATAGGCATACTGTACTGGTAGGCCAAATTGGTGCACTTCTATTGATTTATTTTATTAGATCATTGTTTATTCTTTTTGGGTTATACGTAGAAACCCTATAAGCGGCAAATAGTCAGTCCCCTCCAAATTGATGCCGAACCACTAAACCAGAGCATGTTCATTGTTCAGCTATTAAGCGGCAATTAAAATAACTGTGCTAGTGGCACCTATTGCATATATAAATACAAAATATATTTAGTCAAATATAAATAAATGAACGATTCTTTTTTTAATTGCAGAGAACCATTTGGGTCACATGTAGAAACCCAAGCCCAGTGGGCCCAAACAGCCACCGAAACCCAAAATCTTGTGTGGAGCGATGGAGGACCAAGAGGGCCTGCTCTATGCGCACTAACTGGTCGGCCTAGACCACAATATGCACCACCGAAAGAGATGAGATGAGGTGAGATGAGATGAGGTGAGATGGGAGGTCAATTCTCACTTTATTGGGAGGGAATTGAGATGCAACCGAGATGTGCTCTGATGGAGGAGGTAGGAAAAAATAATCAGTAAAAGTTAACATGGTAAAAACAAAGTTTAACTTGTACAACAAAGTGTCAAGTTCACAAAGCAATTAAGACAGGTACGTATGGTAATACTCAATGTCTCAATTGCACATTCATTATTACAGAGTTTCTTGATCATACACACTAGTGCTTGATCAAGTAAAATATTTTTTAACAAAAGTAAGATTTATTTATAAATATTGCCGTCAAATTCAGTTTTCTTTAGCCTTGAGGACGATGTGAGGATATTTATGCATAGATCACTTGCAGCATCTGTACAGTGTCGCAACCTGCATTGGCTCGTTACAAGTCGGGCAGCGCATGTCTCCCCTAATTAATGCAGGATTGCCAACTATCTCGAGTTCGTGGCAGTGCTTCTCCTGCTTGTTCCTGAGATCTTTTAGCCATTCACTGAGCACTTGAAGGAAGTTGACAGTGGTGACTTGACTTTTCCACTGCTCTAATTTCGAAAAAATTACTTTCAGGCCACTGGTGAAAACGCTGCCTCTGAAGACGAAAATATGGTCAGCATTGCCGATAGCAACCCAGGAATCGCGGCTTTTGTCGAAAGTAAGCAAGGAGGATGCCCATGAGAGGAAATCCTCTGAGACATCGCTGAAATCGTGTGTACTGAAATGCAGTACGTATTTCTGCACACGATCCCAGAACACAATTGAGCTCGAGCACTCAAAACTGTGCCCCAATTTAGTCTCTCTGAATGCCCTTAGTGTTGCTTCTGCTGTTTCCTTGTGATGAGTGTTCCTTCCAACATATGCTGTCTCTACCTTGATATTTGCTGCCTTTGTAACAGTCGTAAGTAATTTAACCATACTTTTACACCACTCGATGTCATCCCCTCCATACAGGCATACGTACTGATCCTTGCTCTTTATCTATAATTATATTGAATGTGGTTGTTAGTGCAATTTACTGAAATCTGGTGAAAATTGTAATCTTTTTTTCTTTTTCTTTTTCCAAAACATACCAATTGAGATAATGTAGTCTCAACCTCTCGACATATATAATTATCTGAATGAAATTGTTCAGTACATACCCATTGAGATACTGTTGCATCAATTTGTACAAGCAGGAATTGCATTCCCCTGGATATCTTTGTGAGAAGCTGGATCTCATGCTCTGGTGTGAAAGGGAATGCTTCTTCACCATACAAGTGTAGCATGAGCAGTGCATTTTGACGCACCACTTGGCCCCTCTCATCCAGCACCGCTAACATCGGCTTCCCGGTGAATCCCCAATCCTTTTGAAGCAAGTGAACCAAGCCACGATTCACTTGCAATACTGCCTCGTATGACAGTACGTACCATGGCATTATGGAAATTATCGCATTGTATCTCTTCTCATTGATGACGGTCTTTTGATCAGCAATTGGTACCCACACGATTTCATAACCGAATCTAGTGTGGGTATTGTTGTAAAATCGTTCGAGAAAGGACAGATCCTCTTGAAAGGTCTCAGTTGCAAAACTAGAATAGAGGATCAGCACTTTTCTATCCTGGAAGAAGCGTAGTGAGGTTGATACCTTTGTTCCAGGGTTGTAGAGGATATTGCTGTCAATGCTGGAGCTGATAAAATAGTAAAGGATTTCCATGTTGCTTGCCGGTGGAAATTGAAGGATACCTAGGAGTTCTTGATAGTTTGATGTTACTTGTATTTCCTCTGAAAAAATAAAAGTCATTAAAATCAGAATTATAAATGAAGTATAAATGCTGTTAAATTATGACTACTCTTTCCGTGTCATTCTGAAGGTGATAACATTACAAATTCGAATTCTCTCAAAAGACATTACAAATTCGAAGTTTAATGTTGAGAAAATTCTTATTTTTTTTGGGGACTTATTTGCATCAGATTGTAAAACAAATCTGTTTTCAGGTCTCCAGTAAAGAATTTATCATAGAAAAAAATGCTTGGCCAAGTAACTCGGTGAAAACCCGGCCATGGCCAATTTCCATACGAATCGGCCGAGTTTCGGAACCATGTAACATGCTTACCCTTTTATGGCAATGCTGACAAAATACAAACTATATCTATTTGAAAAGAGGAAGTTGGCTAAGCAAATTGCAAAATAAGTTAACAAACAACCACTCTATGAATTGACATTTTACTTAGAACTTAATTTCCATTATGGAGATTATTGTTAGAGCACACACCTTCACGCTTACGGTAGATAGTAATGCGAGTAGTCAATTGCTCGTAATAATATCTTATCTTCTGGGTAGAAACTGCCAGTTCTGACTTCTCATTGAGGCTTAAAGTGTACCTGATCAGTTTAGGGAAAGTAAAAGAGAGCATTGTAAACTAAGCTTAGCATCTTAATATTTAAAAGAGAGAATCCAAGTAAAAATCCATAATTATGAAAGGATCTTTTTTTGTTAATTTTAGAAAGGGATTGGTTGTAACTATTTTTGAAACATATATAGATCACGAATAGATGAAATAATACCTAAAACATTACTGCATAGTACCAGTTGAATTTAATAAAGTACTAAAAGTCAATATTTTAGACAACTTACCCACTGCAGAGGTCGCTGACAGTTAAACCACAGTGGATTACAGTTTTAATCATCCAATATATAATCTCATTAATTCTGATTTCAGAGAGTATGTTGTTCCATGAGCGAAAACCCTTAAGTTCCATGATGTAGTACACAACACCAAGGAGAGTGTTTACGATGTCTTTGATAACTGGTATCTGAGATTTCAGAGTGTTCTCGCTCTCGAGGGTGCCAGTGACTTGTTTCAGAAGCACCAACGAGTTGATAAATTTGTCGCTTTTATTTGTATACTGATTAACGGTTACCATGAAATCTCCGTAGCGTATTGCGAAGGCCGCAAGCACAAGAACAATCTTGGCATCTGGTGAATAGTTGGAGAGTAAAGCCAGCAGTGAATTTGCCCTTTCATGGGCACTGCCTTTTTCTGGGCAATCATAAGATATCTGCATCCAATTGTTTGATCAAGCACAATAACAATAACAATGCAAAAACAATGATAATAGTTAAAAACAAAAATTTAATAAAGGACATTGTTAATAACCACCTCGCAAGTGATGTTGTGGATTAGTTGGCTCAGACCAGGAATCTTTGTACTTGTTTTCTGTTCGAGTGCTTTAGAGTCAATGAAGGTTCTCTGAGTTGATTCGGCTTCCAACTTATCCTAAAAGCTCAGAAGTAACTATAATTAGCATAAGAAAAAAAGGGAAGTGATTGTTATTGTGCAAAGCTAATCCACAGAGAAGCTGCAGCTGCTAAATGTTCTGGTAAATTGATGTGACAATGTCAGTGTTTTTTGCAAAACCATATTCAAGGAAAGATCAAATGACCCTTTTCATCTAGAGAATAAGTATTATTAGTCAACCAACTTTAATATTTAGAGATAAATTCTTTTATTTTTTCTACCAATTTAGAAATATATACAATTATTCATCAATTACTAAATTATTTGTGAAAAATATAACTGCATATCAATGAAACTGCAATATTTTTATTTATTACCTTGTGAATATGATAACTTCCTTAAATCTACATTAACCTCAGTGTAAGTATATTTTTCAATTAATAGACAATAGTAATTATTTTTCTTTTCTTTTTTTAGAAAGAAATAAGGGTGGTATATTTTTTAGGGGGGGTAGTTAGGTGCTATATTTTTAGGACAATTAATTGAAATGATCAATTATAATATTCAACACTTTTTATGATGAAATAATAAGCATGTGGATATTCCGATAAATCCGTGATCTCAAAGATGGACATGGCATAAAAAAGTCAACAGGGACATTTTTTTAATACTATTTGGGATCGTTTGTATTGTTTATGGTATGACTGTAGTTCTACTGTTCTACATTGATTAATTTTCCAGAATCCCTTTTCATGCTATTATGTACATACATTTCAATTAACATTCATACAGTAAATTCAAAATATGTAGTTTATTCAATTTCACCTTCACAATGTCCTCGACGAGTTGTAGAAGAGGCTCGACATCAAGGTTAATGGATGCTGATCCATTGTAGTTAGCAGAGATAACATGTGTCTGTACATTTGTATCGGCGGAGTAGTTACGCCGAACTGCGCTGACAGAGTTGGATGATCCATCAGAGTTGAAGCCGATCTGGCCGTCAAATACGGCCCTGCAAACCGTTCGACTTTTGAGGGGGTGGAGTTTGGTTGCCGCCGTTGCACAGTGCACCAAGTTAGATGGGAGAGTGCTCATGGAAAAGGAAGCCATTGATTGAATAATGGTTACTAAAAAGGTGAATTATGGTATTGTGGGGACTGGGAAGAGGAGGTACTCTTTTTCTGTGTCTTAGATGCCATATTTGTATCCTCTAGCTTCACAAACGTGTTTCACATATGGTTGTTAATTGCATCCATGTTCACAGTTTTTTATTTATTGATCTCTGACAGCAATTAATTTAAGAATTTTATATGACATGGAGATAAGATTGCAAGGCCCCCCAATTGCAGAGGTTCAACCCTCAAAATTTTAATGAGAAAGTGCCCTGAATGTTGTTAGATTTTTACAATTGTTTTATTTCCAATTGCATATTGCATAGTTGGTACATTCTCTCCATATCCTCTGAGGTAACAAGATATTTCTGTTTAGATCCGGACCGTCCGATCAGAATCCGAGTCAATCTGGCCCAAGGTGGAATGCACGGGGCTCTTTAATATTCATGCAGATTATGATCGAACGGTCCCGATCTAATTAGAAATATTGTGTTACATTACATTAGTTCATATGAATTCACATTCTCATGCCACTAATACACATGCACCATCAAATTAAAAATATAATTTTTATATATTGCAATATTCTATACAACAACAGAAGCTTAGTGCTAACATGATGATCTTCACCTACGGGTCATTTTAAAAAAAAAACATGATGATCTTCAAATAAGTGAAATCCGGATCTGCTTCACATATTTTTTACAGTACAAGTGGTCGCATTACAGTCCTTCCAATTAAAGTTTAATCAATTTCGACAGACCTGCCTTCAAAAAAATAAAAGAAGGAATCATATATGGTAGATGAATTCAATTGCCAATTCGGTTTTTAACTGAAGTTGAACAGAGAACCAGGGGCGTATCGATGAGCATTGGACCGAATTTCGGCAAAGCTGTTTGATCCGTAATAATATTTTTTGAAACAACTTGTCATTTTGATTAAGTGCACATGAATTTTGATGCGTATCAAAAAGTTCCGGCTGGACATCGAATCAAATTCAGTTACCATTGAAACACCCCCACTCGATTCCATTGAACATACAGTGTCAAAAAAAAAAAAAGTTGCATGAAGTTACTACGGAATGATCAAGTTTCTGTGGACTGGGAATTGGGGGCGGTCTGATGGGTCTCACACCAAATTCTATCTGATGCCTGGTCAAAACTGTCCGACCCGCATCAAGACTCGTGCAGACAACATTAAAATTCACGTGAATATTTTTTTTTTTTTTGGTTAAAAAGGCCGAAGCCCAGTTCCATTTTACTGAAACGGAGGAAGTTGATACAAGGTAACAAAATAGAAGGCCCATCCGCCTTTCACATCCACATCAGTATATCAAAAGAGAGCTAGATATGCAGCAAAACAACATAATATGGGAATGTATACTAAAACCAAAATGCACTAAATTGTTACCTAACTACACTTAAGACTAGTTAGTGCCCAGATCATCCTCTGTATCTGGGGAGTGATATGGCTGGAGTTGATCATTGCCTGGCAACCATATGCGCAAGGAAATAGCTTCAATAGAGTCCTCATCTGGCAGCCATCTAAAAGTCTCCTCTCTCAGCTTCAGCATCTTTGATCTTTTCTTATTTCCTGTCCAATATAATACCAAAGACATAGTAAGTAAAATAATAGTTCGAGCTGATTTTGGTGAGACTTTGTTGAAGCATATATCATTTCTATGCTTCCATAAGGTCCAACATGTGGCACTAAAAACAATTAAAAATGCTGTCTTTTGAGTAGAAGGTAATTGGACTGAAAAATTATGCACATCTCTCATAGTTTTCCAATCCATAAAATGTGACTGACAATGGCCCATCCAGAACCAAATTTGTTTAGCAAATTGACATTGAAGAAATAGGTGGTTAGTGGTCTCCTGATCAGAGCAGAACATGCACTTAGTGCACCCTTGCCATCCTCTCTTACTTAAGTTTTTCTTGGTGAGAATTCTACTTTTAAAGACCAGCCATATGAAAATTTGTATTTTTGGTGGTATAGGTATGGACCAGCATAATAAAGGATGTGCAACATTAATGCCACCAAAATTTAACAGTTGATACACTGATTTAACAGTGAAGTGCCCTGTGGATTCCCATCTCCATGAAAGTTTATCAGTGGTATGGGTGAAAGAGATTTGACTGAGGGTATGTAAGAGCTGATTCCATTCCTGTAAACATACCCCTGTTAAGATACTATTAAAAAAGACATTATGACCTTGTGAGTTAATAACTTCTGATACTAGAATATTCTTAGAAATGCACAAGTTGTAGAGCTGTGGGAATTTAGAGGCTAAAGCACAATTGTCTAACCAGATATCTTCCCAAAATCTAACTAAAAGATTGTTGCCCAGGTGTGTATTGTACACTGCTCTGACCTAGATCTGCTATATCTAATATAGCTGACCAGAAAGGAGAGACTGGTGTCCTAGAGGATATATGAGAATAAAGAAACTGTATCAGTGTTTTCCAAGGGCTATGATAGGTTTGGTCTTTATATTTAACCCACCATTTGATTAACAAAGCAATATTCATATCCCTTAAATTCAAAATACCTAAGCCTCCAAACTTTTTGGCTATGCATACTGTTGGCCATTGGAGTAATGAATATTTTTTCTTCTTAGAAGTACCTTGCCAAAGAAATCTACATCTTATTTTATCTATATCTTTGATAGTAGTATCAGGTACCCTAAATAAGGAAAAAGCATATAGTGGAACTGCAGATAAGATTGAATTTATAAGGGTATGTCTACCTCCAATGGACAGCATATGTCCTTTCCAATTTTTTGTAACTTTTTATCTATTTTGTCTATCAAAAATCTCCAATCTGCAACTGTAAGCTTTTTATCATGTAATGGTAGCCCTAAGTATTTAATTGGGAATTGAGCTATGTGACATCTAAAAGTATCAGCTAAAGTAAGATCAGGGTTGTCTCCTATGAAATACATCTCTGTTTTTTCCAAATTAAGTTTGATTCCTGAGACAGCTTCAAAAGCTATCAATGCCCACCAAGCAGATTCAACTATAGTATGTTTAGCTTCAAGAAATAAAATAGTATCGTCAGCATAATGACAGTTGGTGATATTCCTATTATTAAAACAGTTTGGTCCTAAGCCTCTGAGTATATTAGCTTGTTTTCCTTTATGAAATATTCTACTTAGTACATCTGCTGCCAATATAAATAAAAAAAGGAGAAAGAGGATCTCCTTGCCTTACTCCTTTTTTACAATAAAAATATGGAGTCAGTTCTCCATTTATATTGATACAGGATTGGGAACTGAGAAGTCATTTATGAATCCAATGGATCCATGTCTGATCAAACCCTCTACTGGTTAAGACCTCTAAAAGGTATTTCCAATGAATAGTGTCATAGGCTTTAGCAAAATCTAGTTTGATTACAACTCCTTTTTGGTTATGATGTGTGCTATAATGAATCAATTCTTGACTAAGTAGTACATTGTCTAAGATATACCTATTTTGCAAGAAAGCAGCTTGACTATCATCAATGATCCTATTCATAATATTACTAAGCCTATGTGTGAGAATTTTGGATATAAGTTTAAAACTACAATTCACTAAACTAATGGGTCTAAACTTGGTGACTGTATTGGCATTTTTGACTTTGGGTATCAAACAAATGATAGATTTATTGAGCTTATCTAAGTTAAGTGTCTGAGCATGAAAATGAGCATAGATTAACATCAGATCAGGGTGTACTAAATCTCAAAAAAATTGGTAAAATTTGAAAGGAAATCCATCAGGGCCTGGGGCTCCATTAGGTTCACATGCAAATAAGGCAGTCTTAATTTCATCAAGGGTAAAAGGTTGGATAAGAAGGGCATTTTCCTGGGATGTAATTTTCTCCTCCTCAGACCAGAATTGATGATCTAAGGAAGCATATTTTACTCCTTCAGACCCAAGACATGTTTTATAATAGTCAAAAATGTGGGATTTAATGTCCTCTAGAGATTGTGTAGTTTGATTATTAATCTCTAAAGTATTGATTCTATTCTTATTTTTCCTATTGTTGGCTATTGTATGAAAGAATTTAGTATTTTGATCTCCCTCTTCTAACCATTGTTGTTTGGCTCTATGTTTCCAATATAATTCTTCTTCCAAATATATGTCTTCTAATTTATGTTGTAATGCTTGCCATTCATCTAACTCTTCTTTAGTGAAAGGTCTACTTTCCTGAAGTATGTCTAGTTGTTTGAGTCTATCTAAGAGGAGACCTATCTCCTTTTTCTTTTTACCATAGTAGTTTTTGGCTCACCCTTTGATATTTCTTCTTAGTATACCTAATTTCAAAAGCCAACTATGACCTATATCCCTATTTGACAAAGGTGTTTCCTTCCACCATTTATGAATTAGCCTAACAATTCCTCTTGTTCAAGCCATAAGGGAATAAATTTAAAATGAAGATCTGATTTAGGAGAATTTTGATTAATTTGCAGTAGCAGGGGGCAGTGATCTGACCCATTTTTACTTAAATCAAATAAAGCTAGGTGAGTATATTTATGGTCCCATTCAGGAGATGTAAAAATCTATCTAATAAGGCAAAATTTCTGCCATTGGACTAGGTATACTTCCTAGTGTGCAGTTTGTGTTCTCTAAGATTGTGAGAATTGATAAATTGGTTAAACATTTTACTAATAGGGAGATCAAAGTTGGTCCCTGACTTTTCTTGGGAATTCCTAATGACATTAAAATCCCCACTAATTATCCAGGGATATGTGCATCCTGTTCTAATGTGTGCTAATTCTTTCCATAATTCTTTTTTGAGGTGTCTGATAGTGGGCCCATATACAGTAGTATATTGCCAGTGAGTCTGATCAAGTTTATAAATGAAATGAACATCTATACAATAAGTGTGAAGACTATGGATATAAGTTCTATTTTATTGCTATCTCCTCCAAACAGGATACCTCCTGATCTACCAATGGAGGGTAGAAAAATCCAGATATCTAGTTTATTTGATAAAGATCTAAGGAATCTAGAAGAAAAGTCTTCTTTTTTAGTTTCCTGGATGACAATGATATCAACTTGGTATTTGGTAATATATTCTGACAAAGCTTGTTTTTCCTATTGGAATTCATGCCTCTTATGTTCCAATTCAATATATTCATATAGATATAGAAGGATCCCTATATGAACCAGAAGTTACTGTATCTACATTACTTCCTAGAGCAGGTAATTAGGCAAGAGTTAAGCAGACTTGGTTATTATTGGAATGAGTTTGCATCTCTAATTGGTGAAGCACTTGCTCAAATTGTGATCTTTCTAATTGCTGTATAGCTGAGATAAGCACTGTTCTATCCTGTTCTGTATGTCCTAAAACTATGTGGTATACACTAAACAATTGTTCTATTTGTGGTATAGTTAATCTATTGTAAGGAAAACTTTGAATTAGGCAGTTACCTGCTGGTTTGGATGGACCAGCTGCTTTCCTCTTCTGAGCTCTTTGCAGAATTGGAGTCTGGGTGTGTTTAGTAGTGATTCTGATACTTCTGCGAGGAACAGATTTATTATATCTCCACTTATGGGGAAGGGAGGGGTGTCTATCTGGGTATATTCAGTGGAAGTGTCAGATATTTCTATAATTTCTGGAGGTGCAAGGTGAGAAGAAGATGCACAAGTTTTTTTGGCAATGGATCTGGATTGATGAGATTTGGGATTAGTAATGGTTGTATGCTTTTTGGTAGTCTTTTTATGGGGCTAAGGCTAGGGAACCTTGGTGGTCTCTGTTTTGAGGGAGTTTTCTTTTTACTGGATTTGTGTTTGAGAGACTTAGATTGGGTAGTTTTAGCTTTGACTTTCCTTGCTTGCACTTTCCTATATCTCTGGGCCAGTGGAATAGAGTCAAGCAAATCAGCAATGAGATCTCTGATGGGTATACTGTCAATCTCACTATCCATATCTGACTGAGGGAGAAGTGGGGTTTCTGGAGGTATGACCTGAGTTGTCATGTGAGTATCACTATCTAAATCAGTAGGCAGAGGGGCTTGTGTGTTGGAGGGTGGAGGATGGGAATCAGAGGTGTTGTGGGTATGGGTAGAGTGAGGATTAGTACCCGAAGTAGATCCGAGACCAAACCCTCTCTCCATTGTGTGAATAGCATTAAGAGCATTCTGAAATGAGTCCTCATCTGAGTCTTCATCAGTATCGAAACCATACCCTGGGGAGGTTGGTTTTCTTGTGCACAAGATGGGAGGGGTTTCTTTCCTTTATCAGGTGGAGAAGAGCCTAAAACAGGTCTCTGTGAAGGCTCTGAAATCACTACTCCCCCTCTTCTGAGATGTGGGAAAGATAGCTGGAGTGTGTATAGGAGAGTGAGAAAGATGACCAGATGGGGATCTAGATGTAGGAGGTTGATTAGATTGGAGTTCTACAAATCCTATGGTGTGTCCTTGAGGAGGTGGTCTATCTTCCTCCATGGCAGGGTTCTCTTGCACAAGGTCAGGAAGTATGGGTGGTTCAGGTTGAATGAGAGGTACAACCCCAAAATGGGTACCATTAGGATATGGTCGCCCATTTAATCGACCTCTCCACGCATTGACATTTTCTGTTTGGTCAGTTTCGATCTCACAATCAATATCATGGGAAGAGACAAAGCTGGAGGGGTTGCGGTGTGTGAGATTGTGTTGTTTGGGTAAAACAGAGATATCCCCTATTCCAATGCGAATTCGGGCAAAACCGATAATCATATCTATTTCTTGTTCCAGGATCCAG
>JAJGRW010003600.1:0-10231 GCA_025461045.1 Carex parvula | reverse complement strand
TTACAAAATCTCAAGACAATTGTCTTGAAAAGCCTCACCAATCAAGTTATCAAGCATCGATATCGATTTCGGAGAGTGGTCCAATGCTTTTTACTGCCAAATATAAACCTACCGGATTTTGTTCACATAGTCAACGAAGACCAACCTATTGCGTATATAACAGGACCAATAGATTTATCAATTGAATTGATATTAGAACGAGATAGAGGGTATCACCCTCGACACTTAGATACTGCTTCGAAGATTAGAAATCATAGGGGAATTAATGGATTTGAAAGTAGAAGTTTCAATGGAATGTAAAAAGAAGTGTCGTCAATGACAATGTCAAATATGGCGATTATAGCGATGAAAATTGCAGTTTACTTTTCCCATAGATAGCACATTTACCTGTGCTACAGGTCAATTATACGTATCATGCTAATAAACAGTATTATGATCCGCTTAAAAAAAATTGACTCCGAGGAAATACTATTTCTCGAGATATGCACGAATGGAAGTTTGACTCCTGTAGAAGCACTTCGTGAAGCTTGTCTTTATTTGATTGATTTTTTCAAATTTTGCCCCTCTTATGAAGAAAAATCTCTTTTTGAGAGAAAGGGATGAAAAGGATTTCTTTTTGATATTTCAACAAATTTTTCAGAAATATCTGCGTATGGATATACAAAAGTCATGGTATAATATAAAACAATCGTTATCAACACTCCGTATTTTTTTTTGCAGGACATATAATGAATCAAATATCTTTCATAACGGAGGAATCAAAAAAGATGAAACAAAATAAACTCAAAAAGATGATTCCAAGTGGAGAACAAATGGAAGAGAAACGAAAAAATATAGAGAAAGAATTACTTGAAGAAGAACTAGATTTAGATCAAGAGGAACTGGATAAAATGAATGAAGATAAACTCGAATCAGATGAAGAGGAATTCAACAAATTGATTGGAAAGAAATATACTCGAAACGAAATAGAGCAACTATTTCTTCTCGCAGAAATAGAAACAAAAGCAGAAATAGAAGAAAAAGAAAAAAACCTTGCTTATGATGAAGATGCTAATCAAAATTCAAAAAAATCAATAAAATCAGAAGAATCAACTGAATCTGATGAATCACAAGAATCAGAAGAATCAACAAAATATGAAGAATCAGAAGAATCAACAAAATATGAAGAATCAGAAGAATCAACAGAATCTGATGAATCACAAGAATCAGAAGAATCAACAAAATATGAAGAATCAGAAGAATCAACAAAATATGAAGAATCAGAAGAATCAACAGAATCTGATGAATCACAAGAATCAGAAGAATCAACAAAATATGAAGAATCAGAAGAATCAACAAAATATGAAGAATCAGAAGAATCAACAAAATATGAAGAATCAGAAGAATCAACAGAATCTGATGAATCACAAGAATCAGAAGAATCAACAAAATATGAAGAATCAGAAGAATCAACAAAATATGAAGAATCAGAAGAATCAACGAATCTGAAGAATCACAGAATCAGAAGAATCAACAGAATCTGAAGAAGATACCTTACATGGATAAGGTCGATTCTTATCAAAGAAAAACAGGTTTGACTGACGCTGTTCAAACAGGAATAGGTCAACTCGACGGTATCCCTGTAGCACTTGCGGTTATGGATTTGAGTTTATCGGAGGAAGTATGGGATCGGTAGTGGGTGAAAAAATAACCCGTCTAATTCAATATGCTACGAGAAAATCCTTACCTCTCATCATTTGTTGTGCTTCTGGAGGAGCTCGTATGCAAGAAGGAAGTTTCAGCTTAATGCAGATGGGTAAAATATCTTCGACTTTATTGAATTTTCAATTCCATGAAAACTTATTTTGTGTCACTTCTGACATCGCCTACAACAGGTGGTGTCACAGCCAGTTTTGGAATGCTTGGCGATATAATTATTGGTGAACCAGATGCAACCATTGCATTTGCAGGTAAAAGAGTGTTGAAAGAAGTAATGAAGATCGAAGTACCCGAGGGTGTACAGGAAGCTGAATACTTATTGGAAAAGGGCTCGTTGGATTCAATTGTACCGCGTAATCTTTTCAAAGGTGTTCTTAGTGAATTATTGGCGTTCCACGGTATCTTTCATTTTTCTAAAAATAGAGGAGGTTTATGCTAAAAATATTATCTGCATTTCTATTCGATTTATGGAATCGTTTTGTTATATTTTTATTATGTTTGCTCATTTTGGTTTGATCCACGATTTTATATCGTGGAACTTGATTCTTTCACGAATAATTTCGAATTGTACATTTTTTTCGTGTTCTATAAATTCGTGATAGAGATTTTTCTCTATTTTATAGGATGCATTTTGAAAATGTTCAAATTTCGGGATATTCATTTAGAAAACCAAATTGACCAATATGCTAAGCTCATTCACGGGCTTATGCTAGCCTATACATTAATGTCCATTAACGAAGATGAGTTAATGGAATTAATGTATAGCGGTTTTTTTGTATTCCGATTCATTTTTTTGAGATTTCGTATTGATTTTCAATTCAAAATCTTTTATCGCAGATTTTTGATTATATTGATTCTAATCCTTATTTTCAAGATAATCAAAAACTTTTTTGATAAGTGAGAAAATCTTTTGAAATGAACTCTGATATGATAATAATAAGATTTCGAGTATTTTTATATCCCTAAAACTAATAAAGAAGACTCATCTGTCTGGAAAAAAGAATGATTCTTTCTTTTAATGGGTCTTCTCCTTTCTTTGACACTTTCTTTATTTCATATTGTATTTATTTGACCTCGATACTTAAGAAAGCTAAAGCCAACCGATAATATGGGATTTTATCCCGTCTGAGTTCTGATAATAAATGATCTTATATCGTATATTAGAATTCACTAACGTATTTTCTAATGAATAAAGGAGACTCGTATGGAACAAGTTCAAGTTAGAAATAGCAGCTTTTCAGATAAGTTTATTATTCCGTAATAGTACGTACATGTTTTCAAAAAGACAATTATGATTCTTTGATTCGTTTTTTTCTTTTATGTTCATACAGCGATTTATATATTTATAACCAAGATCAAGAATATAACCTACCCGTTCATCCCAAAATTTTGAATTGATGATAGGATATCCTATTTAATTAAAGCATTTCTAGTTTAAGATTGAAAATCCACGAAAAGGACAAACTTTACAATTTTGTAATAAAAGATATAAAAAAGTATTTTTCTATTGCTCAGAGTGCTTATGATAATAGAAATTCAGAATACCAAAATAATCTTAAGCCAGAGGAGCCAGAGGAGCCAGAGGAACCAGAGGAGCCAGTTGATCCAAAGGATGTATTTGCGCCATTCGGTCATTTATGGACTATGTGTGAAAATTGTGAGACATCCATTTACAAACAATATGCGCAAAAAAACAAATATATTTGTCAACATTGTGGATTTCATTTACAAATGGAGAGTTTCGATCGAATCGAATCTTTTATTGATTCGGGTACTTGGGATTCTATGGATGAGAATATGGTTTCTACTGATCCCTATGAGATTCTTAGAAAAAACCTTGCGTCTGCTTCAAAAGATTCTGAAGAATTTATCGAATCACAAGAAGCAGATGAATTTGATAAAGGAGGGCCGTATGAGAAATCCAAATAACCTCAAAAAGGAATTTATTTTGAGGATCGTCAAGAATTCTCGAAATATGATAAAATCAATCCAATCTCAAGATATGAGATTGATTTTAATAATATCGGTGTATATTGTATAGGAATAATATTATTAATTATCTTAATTAAGATAATTAATAATATTATTCCTAGATTGAAACCGGTATTTTCGATAATTCAATTGATACTTTCGATGATCCTCTTTATCTTAAAATTGATATTTTCGATAATCCTCTTTATCTTAAATAGCTAATTAAGTTCATTATTTCTATCATCAATATCATGATAGAAATAATGAAATTTATTATTAAATTTCTTTTGAAAATAATTAATAATTATTATATTTTGAAAATAATTATATATTTTAAATGAAATATTAAGACTTTTAAGATAAAAAGGATTATCGAAAATACACATGCTACATTTCAATTGAAAGAAAAACAAGAAAAATCTTTTCATCAATATAGTACCATACCTGGTATAAGAGAATCTGTAGATGAAATATTACAAATGCAGGTTAAAGAGTGATTGAAGAGATCTATCTCCTTCTATCCAAATCAAATCCTCCATTTGATTTGGATAGAATAAGAAAGTAGTATATGAATCAATCCAAGTTTTTGTGTATACTAGATTCAAATAACTGGCATAATTCTGATTTTTTGATTTTTCCTGATCGGAAAAATCATCCATGAAAAAGAAAGAAAAAAGATAGAAAAATTTGGTTTTTATGGTCAAAAATTCATTCACTCCTATTATTTCACAAGAAGAAAATAAGGGTTCTGTTGAATTTCAAGTATTCAGTTTCACCAATAAGATACAGAGGCTTACTTCCCATTTAGAATTGCACAAAAAATTTTTTATCGGAAAGGGGTCTACGAAAAATTCTGGGAAAACGTAAACGGTTGCTGGCTTATTTGTCAAAGAAAAATCGAGTACGTTATAATAAATTAATTGATCAGTTGAATATTCGAGAGCCACAAACTCGTTAATTTCATTGTTTGAATTTTTTTTAGTAGTATTCGATTTTTCATTTTGATGAGCCTCACTTTGAGGAATTCATGGAATAATGAATTCAGGAAGAAGATATGACTGTACCGGTTACAAGAAAAGATATCATGATAGTCAATATGGGTCCTCACCACCCCATCAATGCATGGTGTTCTTCGACTGATCCTTACTCTCGATGGTGAAGCATGTATTGATTGTGAACCCCTATTGGGCTATTTACACAGAGAATGGAAAAATAGCGGAAACGAACAATTATACAATATCTACCTTATGTAACACGGTGGGATTATTTAGCTACTATGTCACAGATGGCAATAACGGTAAACTGCACCAGAAAAATTGGAAAATGTTCAAGTACCTCAAAGAGCTAGCTATATCGAGTTATTATGCTGGAATTGAGCCGTCTAGCTTCTCAGTTATGGCTTGGACCTTTTATGGCAGATATCGGTGCACAGACTCCTTTCTTCTATATTTTCAGAGAGAGAGAATTGATATACAACCTATTCGAAACCGCCACAGGTATGCGAATGATGCATAATTATTTCCGCATCGGGGGGGTAGCTGCTGATCTACCTTATGGATGGATAGAGAAATGTTTCGATTTCTGCGATTTTCTTAACAGGAGTTGTTGAATATCAAAAACTGATTACACGGAATCCCATTTTTTTGGAACGAGTGGAAGGAGTGGGCATTATTCGTGGAGAAGAAGCAGTAAATTGGGGTTTATCCGGGCCAATGTTACGAGCTTCTGGAATCCAATGGGATCTTCGTAAAGTTGATAATTATGAGTGTTACAATGAATTCGATTGGGAAATCCAATGGCAAAAAGAAGGAGATTCATTAGCTCGTTATTTAGTACGAATCGGTGAAATGAGGGAATCCATAAAAATGATTCAACAGGCTCTAGAGGGAATTCCTGGAGGACCCTATGAGAATTTAGAAGTCCGACGCTTTGATAGAGCAAAGAATTACGAATGGAATGATTTTGCATATAGATTATAAGTAAAAACCTTCACCCAATTTTGAATTGTCGAAACAAGAACTTTATGTGAGAGTGGAAGCCCCAAAAGGGGAATTAGGGATTTATTTGATAGGAGATAATAGTGTTTTCCCCTGGAGATGGAAAATTCGTCCACCCGCTTTTATCAATTTGCAAATTCTTCAGCTAGTTAAAAGAATGAAATTGGCTGATATCATGACGATATTAGGTAGTATAGATATCATTATGGGAGAAGTTGATCGTTGAAATGATAATTGATACGACAGAAGTACAAACTATCAATTCTTTCTACATTGGGATTTTTCAAAGAAGTCTATGGACTGATATGGATTGTACCTATTTTGACCCTGATATTGGGAATCACAATAGGGGTACTAGTAATTGTTTGGTTAGAAAGAGAAATATCTGCAGCGATCCAACAGCGTATTGGGCCTGAATATGCTGGTCCGTTGGGAATTCTTCAAGCTATAGCAGATGGGACTAAATTACTTTTGAAAGAGGATCTCCTCCCATCTCGAGGAGATATTCGTCTGTTTAGTGTTGGACCGTCTATAGCAGTCATATCAGTTCTACTAAGCTATTTAGTAATTCCTTTGAGTATCGTCTTGTTTTAGCTGATCTCGATATAGGTGTTTTTTTATGGATCGCCATTTCAAGTATTGCTCCTATTGGTCTTCTTATGTCAGGATATGGATCGAATAATAAATATTCCTTTTCAGGTGGTCTACGAGCTGCTGCTCATTAGTTATGAAATACCATTAACTCTATGTGTATTCAATATCTCTACGTGTGATTCGTTGGAATATGAACTTTTACCTCTTTTTCTTCTAGAAATCAAAGAACAAAAAGAGGTTCAATGTATTAAATAGATTTCATTTTTTTATTCAGCATTCAGGTTGATGAGTTAAATCAGATAGTTATATGAGTGAAACAAAACAGCTTATCCATTTGTAGTAAGAAGAAAAAATCTCATTCCCTGTGTACAAGAATCAAGTTGAAGTAAACAAGCAGCGTAACCTGTTTACCCCAAGATTCCGATTTTTTGATTAGTCATCATATCTTGAAGCGGGTGCAAACAAAAGATCAACTGTATGGAGTTTCTACTTTCTGTATTTATTACTATACCGGCGATCAATCAAAAGTCAGTGGACAGTTAGGAACACCAAGGTACACAAAAGATTAGTAATCGAGATAATGTAAGGTATCAAAAAAGAGGTTTTTCCACATAAAACGAATCATAATAAGGACTTGAAATTGGTAGAAATGATCAAGTAGTACTTCCCTACGATTCCGATCTGAGTATGCTCCTATTCACTGATTAAAGAAATGACTATCAAGAACGAATTAATCTTTTATTTTTTTTGAAGTACCCTCCCCTGAGACAGAAGAAGAGGAAAAAAGAATGGAATGCCATATATGGAATGAATAATAAAAAAAATCTTTCTTTATCTTTCTTCCATATTCATACATATACAATTCTTATCATGATTCATGAACTAATGCCTAATTCTTTCTATTTATTGATATAACGAGTATTTTATTGAAAGATTCAGTTATTACCGAACAAAGAGAGATTCTCATTATAAAGGATAAGATCAATTCGGAAGCAACTTTTTGATTATTCCAGCAGACAGAATTCCATTGGTCTTGGGACTCTCCGATGTATCTTTATTCTATCTACCCCAAAGAAAGATGCCGATAATACCGAACTAGTCCTTACATTTTTTGTGGCCATAGAGGAGCTGTATGAAGCTGAGGTTTCATGTACGGTTTTGAAATAGCGATGAAAACAGTGATGTTATTTTCGACTATGATTATCTAACAGTTCAAGTACAGTTGATATAGTTGAAGCACAGTCCAAATATGGTTTTTGGGGGTGGAATCTGTGGCGTCAGCCTATAGGCTTTCTAGTTTTTCTAATTTCTTCTCTAGCCGAATGTGAGAGATTGCCCTTTGATTTACCAGAAGCAGAGGAGGAATTAGTAGCAGGTTATCAAACCGAATATTCGGGTATCAAATATGCTCTCTTTTATCTTGCTTCTTACCTAAATCTATTAGTTTCTTCATTATTTCACAATTCTTTACTTAGGTGGGTGGAATTTCTCTATTCCGTACATATCTATTCCTGAACTTTTCAGAATAAATAAATGGTTGGAATTTTTGGAATGACAATTGGTATCTTTATTACATTAGCTAAGGCTTATTTTTTTTCTTAATTTCTATCACAACAAGATGGACTTTACCGAGGATGAGAATAGACCAGTTATTAAATCTTGGATGGAAATTTCTTTTACCTATTTCTCTAGGTAATCTGTTATTAACACTTCTTCTCAACTTGTCTCACTATAAATAACAGAATACGATAACAAGATTCTCGATTCATAATCTCTCTCAAACAAGAGAAAGAAACTCCCATTTTTCATTGATATTTACAATATGTTCCCTATGGTAACTGGGTTCACGAATTATGGTCAACAAACAATACGAGCTGCAAGGTACATTGGTCAAAGTTTCATAATTACCTTATCCCACACAAATCGTTTACCTGTCACTATTCAATATCCTTATGAAAAATCGATCATGTCAGAGCGTTTCCGGGGTCGAATCCACTTTGAATTTGATAAATGTATTGCTTGTGAAGTATGTGTTCGTGTATGCCCGATAGATCTACCCGTTGTTGATTGGAGATTGGAAAGAGATATTAAAAAGAAAAATTGCTTAATTATAGTATTGATTTCGGGGTTTGTATATTTTGCGGTAATTGTGTCGAGTATTGTCCAACAAACTGTTTATCAATGACTGAAGAATATGAACTTTCTACTTATGATCGTCATGAATTGAATTATAATCAAATTGCTTTAGGTCGGTTACCAATCTCCATAATTGGAGATTACACAATTCAAACTGTTATGAATTCGACTCAAATCCAAAGAGACAAAGAGAATTCCTTTGATTCAAGAACGATTACTAATTACTAAGATTTTTTTTGGTTAGTCAGTAACTACAAAGAAAACTAATAACTATTGATTGTCGAAAATATTGAAACTGAGAATCTATTTTTCGTGATGGGATGATTTCGAAATATACCATTTGAACCACTATTCAAACTAGTCTTTTT
Organism: Carex parvula; assembly: GCA_025461045.1. Classification (NCBI taxonomy): domain Eukaryota; kingdom Viridiplantae; phylum Streptophyta; class Magnoliopsida; order Poales; family Cyperaceae; genus Carex; species Carex parvula. The sequence goes on along the minus strand of JAJGRW010003600.1, from coordinate 1,467 downwards.
CGGATAAAGATTTATTTACATTACATTAATCCATTTCCCATTTCATTCTATGACAAATGGATCATAAACTATATTATATACAAGAAGAAAAGAGGGTAACCCCTTTTCCTTTCCTGGACCTTTTAGTACGGTCATGATATATTTTAAGTTCTTTGTTTTTTTTTATACATAATGGATTTACCTGGACCAATACATGATATTCTTGTGGTATTTCTGGGATCAGTTCTTGTATTAGGGGGTCTAGGGGTAGTATTACTTACCAATCCAATTTATTCTGCCTTTTCGTTGGGATTGGTTCTTATTTCTATATCTTTATTCTATATTTCATTGAACTCCTATTTTGTAGCTGCCGCACAGCTCCTTATTTATGTCGGAGCCATAAATGTATTGATCTTATTTGCTGTAATGTTCATGAATGGTTCAGAATATTCCAAAGATTCCTATCTTTGGACCATTGGAGATGCGGTAACTTCACTGGTTTGTACAACTATTCTTTTTTCACTAATGACTACTATCCCAGATACATCATGGTACGGGATTCTTTGGACTACAAGATCAAACCAAATTATAGAACAGGACCTCATAAATAACGTTCAACAAATTGGGATTCATTTAGCAACAGATTTTTTTTCCCTTTGAACTCATTTCTATAATTTTTTAGTTTCCTTGATAGGTGCAATTACTATGGCTCGACAATAATAAATACTTAGAACGATTCCAAATTCTTAGAATTCTCAATTCTAAATAAAAAAACTCTAAATTTTTGGTCCTTTTTTATTTTTACCTTATCTTAATCTCTTTTTTCCTTATTCATTTCCTAAAAAAAGTAAAATTTATTATGTGGGAAATCAAAATATCTTTATCCATACTATTTAATCAATCAAAAAAATATTATCTTTATTACTTATTGATATCTTTATTACCTTATTATTAATATAAATTAAAAATTTTAAATTTTATATTGACTTAAAGTTTATTGTCTTATTTATTTATTTTTTACATTATTCTTGAACTTAAAATATTTTAATAAAGATAAGAATGGTGGATCAAAATTTCAGAAAAGAAAAATATAAATTACAATTAATCTTCTAATATCTTATGGAACAATATATCAATCGCATGGATAATACCTTTCTTTCACTTCCAGTTCCGATCCATAGGGCTGGACTTTTACTTATTCGACGCAATAAAAATATTCGTCGTATATGGGCTTTCCAAGTATTTTCTTTTTAATAATAACTATGATATTTCCTTGAATTTTTATTCAAGAAATAAAGGGAGTTTGATTTATCAATACCTATGGTCTGGACCATTAATAAGGATTTTTCCTTAGAATTCGGATATTTGATTGACTCACTTACCTCAATTATGTTAACACTCATTACTACTGTTGGAATCACAGTTTTTATTTATAGTGACAATATGTCTCATGATCAAGCTATTTGAGATTTTTTGCTTATTGAATCT
>JAJGRW010003599.1:0-26405 GCA_025461045.1 Carex parvula | reverse complement strand
CCTTGTTTTCATTTGCTATGTAAAGAATCTGTTGTGCATATAAGAACCCCTCCGTTATTTGTCGCCCCTTAGTAAAACCCGTCTGACTATCTCTTACGATGAGGGATAAGGCTGAAGTCTATTTGCTAAGACTTTTGAAATGATCCTTTGTATCCCGTGTAGAAGACTTATCGGTCTGTAGTCTTGTGGTTTTATGGCATCCTCTTTTTTGGGTAAGAGAACAATGTAAGAAGTGTTAAGTTTCTCCATTTGCAGTCCGTTGTTTAAAGCTCCCGATATGACCAAGTATATGTCAGGTACTAAGACATCCTTGAACTCTTTGTAAAACTCCCCAGTGAAACCATCCGGACCGGGACTTTTGTTTGACGGCCACCCGTCAATTACCTGTAATATCTCGACCTCTGTAACATCGGCTATTAGGGTTGTGCAAATTTGTATTGGCTTCATATAATTGTGTCCAATTGACTTCTGGTATCTGTTGTGATGCTGTGCCCATCAGATTTATGTAAAGATCCCTAAAAGCTTCGGCCTTTTTAGCTTGGGAAGTATGTATTTCTCCCCGGTATTCAACAGCATCTATTGCATTCCTCCTTTTACGTGAAGTTGCCATCGAATGAAATATTGCGTGTTTCTGTCTCCCTTGTAACTCCCATCCTAGTTTGGCACGCTGTCTCCAAATACCTTCTTCAAGAACCGCTAACTCTGCATATCTTCTCTTGATTTGCAAGAAAACCCATTTTTCCAGTTTGGTAATACTCCTTGCCTCTTGAACACGACCAATCCATTCCAGGAACCTTCTGCAAGGTTTTATTTGCAGCTTTATGTTTCCTATATGATTCTGTGTCCATTCCTTTATTCCCTTTTGCAAAACGCTGAATTTGTTGTTGAGATCCGTAGGATTGACAGCCAAGGTCATCTGTGTCTAGGTGCTTCTGACAAAATCCTTGAACTGTGAAGAAGCTAACCATATGTTCTCAAACCTGAAGAATAATGTCTTTTTGAAAGCTGTACTTGCTGTGTATAGCAAGGGCGTATGATCTGATGAAGTGTTGGCTAAAGTCTCCTGTTTAGAATTTGGAAAAGCCTGACTCCAGGAGTTTGATATCAAAAATCTATCCAGTCTTGCCATTGTGGGAATCTCTCTTGTATTTGACCAGGTATAAGATTTTCCTGTCAGAGGTAGGTTCAATAGGTTTAATTCCATAAGGAGATTAGCAAATTTCGCTGATTCTCTCCAATTACCATCGTTTGGGTTGTTTCTGTCTTCCCTGAGTAGAGTAACATTAAAATCTCCACATATAAGCCAAGGCATGTCATCCTCTGGCCTGATGTGTTGTAGTTCTTGAAAAAACTATCTTCTGGCACTGCGTGTATTTGGTCCATATACCGCAGTCAATTGAAAATCTACTCCGTTTTGTTTCAGTATTAAAAGAAACCGTATAAGTCCCAATATACTCGTCCATCTTCTGGAATTTATTCTGATTCCATGCCACAAGGATGCCCCCCTTTGTTCCTCTTGCGCCCAAGTATATGCATTCCTTAAATTGCCTCCCACAACTCTCTTTAAGCAACATCACATTTACTTCTCTCAGCTTTGTTTCTTGAAAACTCAAAATGTCCCGTTTTTCTAAGAGAACCGTCTGTCTAACAGCCAATCTTTTGGTCTTCTCGTTTAGACCCCTCACATTGCAAGACAAGATTTTAATTTTTGATACTCTATCCATAACAATAACATAACTTCTCCTTACTAATAAAAGACCGATACATAGGCAGTGCCCACTGACTATCCATCTTGCCACTTACATCCATCCCAAAACAACTCTTAAACATAATACTCGAACTCCCTCCTAGACTCCGATTTGCCCAACTACTCTTTGCTCCACACATCTTGGTAGCAAAGGATTTAACTACTAAACTTAAAACAAATTTTAGTAAAATACTTATCATAATTAAACACAGCTTCTAAAGCAGACAGCTTGAGGTTGGGCATTTAAATTAGCCCATCACCACCCGGGCGACCTCCTCTTCCATCTTCCCATTGAATGTAATGCCCGCCATCTTGACTACCATTTCCGCTTGCTCAAAGCTGAGAGGATTCAAACTCTGTAAGTATTCCTCCTGTACCAGAGATGCCTTGCCCCCTTTCTTGCCCATCTTCTTTTTGCCAGAACCATACCGGATCCTTCCTGTTGCGTATTTCTTCTGTAGCCGCGGGCTGCGACGCACCTTAAGACTTGGTGGAGTTGGTTTAGCCGTCCTTGCCTACCCCTGTTCCACATTAATAATCACCCGCTCTTCTATCTGTGTCTCAATCATGTCAGCCGACCTGTATAGACGGAGAGGATAGCCTGGTGGATGGGCCGGATCCTCGTATTCTATTTCGGCCGAACCATCATTGTTAAAGGCCCGGTTGTCCAATAGGCTGGACTGCACATCGATTGCAGGCCCCATTGTTAAAGGCCCATCTCCTTCAACCCCAGATTTAAGTTCCTTTTCCAGCCCAATTACATTTTCTTCCTCCTCCAGAATTTCCACTAGCCGTTATTTTGAATTTGTTTTGGGTGGTCCCTCTGTCATTATTACAACTGGAGGCTGTGAACCGTTGAATCCAATCTTCCAGGTTGACTCAGTATCGGAACCTGAGATCACCATATTAAATGTGTGTATACCCGAACTGGCCAGTGTTGTTGCGTTGTTCTGGGTGATAATAGTCTGCGCTGGATTTGTCTTCATTCCCAAAGTAGTATTAAGAATTGGAAGATCTGTATTGCAGAGATCCCCAAGCGCCCCTTCAGATAGTATACCCGCGGCAGTTAATTTTTCTTGAAGTTCATCAACCCACTCATTCATCGGTCTTGTCCAGTTGGAACCTGCACTGGATGTGTCCCTTCCATCTCCATAGCCCCTAGGATGGCCATTTCCCCAGCCTCTGTTTCCCACCGGAGATGATCTGCCCTGATTATAGGGTCCACTACCATTGTTGCCCCACCTCTGACCTCTACATCGTCCACTTGAATGATCACCTCCTTGATTTGGTGGCGGGGGAAATTCATGATGTATCCAGCCGTCAATGTCCACCCTAACATCCTTCTGGTATGGATTGACAGAAAGGTCCAAGTTGAACGGAACGTGTGCTGCATCCTTGATGGCCACTAGCATGGTTAAGTAATCATAGTTGCCATTTGTGATATATGGCGCGAACCTTAATGAGTATCCGAAACCCGCTACCAGCGTTGTCAGGTTTGCTCGATTCCAGTGTTGCAGGGGGAGACCGTAAACCTTTATTCGGACCCTTCCTCCCAAAGGATTGAAGGCCATTTGTAGCGCCGGTGAGTAGGGATGAAGGTTAATGGTGATGTTGTGGCCTACGTAAAAGGTGCCTTGAGTGATAGCGCTTTCCGCCGTATCTGCATCAGGAAATAACATGAGTACATCACCAAAATCCTCATGAATGGTATAGACAGGGAAATCTCTGGGGTCCCTACGAAAGTTCCTCGCCATATAAGCCGCTATCCTTCGTTTAAGTTTCGGATCAATCCTGCCTGGACCTGCAAATACGAAAGCTGCGCAATCCAAGAAGCAGTTTGCTGGTGCCAGCCCCTCACGAGGAGCTAGATAGACATTGAGAGAGTTAGGCCTTCTTTCCCATAGGTCAGCAGGGCATGTGAGCGGCATGGTTTGCCATTCTCTAGGAGCGGCATAAGGGTCAATCGGATTCATGTTGGTGGTGTCCGGCACAGGTGGAGTTGGCGTTTGCTTGTTTGCTGCTGGATGATTGCTGTTATGCTGAGAAGGGTGGGCGGTATTGTTTGTGGTGAGAGTATGAGCCTTGGGTGGTGGATTTGGATTGAATTTATAGGAGGGGTTGGGACGTTTGGTATCCCTTGGTCTTCCTGTCATGAATGCCTGACAGTTTTTGATGATGTGACCTGGTGTGTTGCAATGTAAGCATCTCCTCTGGTTGGCACAAACTGCCTGTACATGTCCCTTCAGTAGGCACTTGAAACATTTATGTTGTTGCCGTAATTTCCTTGCATGTATACTTAATGGCGACTCTTGGTTTTTCCATTGCCTTGTGGATTTAGTGTGAACTCTCTTCTTTTTTCGAGTAACCACAGTCCAGCCCGAAGCGTCGTCATCATTATTTGTGGTTCCAAGGTTTGAAGATTGACTCTGGTCATGAACAATTCCCCTTCCCTGCGCTCGAGAATCGCAAACGTTTGGGTGGTCTTCCATAGAATCATTGTGCTGATGGAACAGCTATGCTATCGTCGTAACTATTCCATTATTGTCTTTAGAAAGAATGTGAAGGACCGGATAGGCGCATGCTATCACCTCCGTCTGGGGCATGCTATCACCTCCGTAGCCTGGATGTACTTGCTGAGGTGGCTTAGCACTGTGCAGAAAGTGGGAAGCTTCAGTAGTATCTTTGTACGGGAGATCATCTCTGTTGTCGTCTATCTCCGGTTTGTCGTTAGCTGTTGCGCCTTCTTGTGTCGAGTCGAACTTAGTTAGCTGTCCATGCGATGTGTAGTGTGGCAGCAATGTTGGGTCCTTCTTGAAAAATCCTTGTGAAGCTGCTGTTAGTGTCGTCTTCAGAACCACTGGATGGATAGCCGGAGTAGTTGTTGGAATCGCCGATGTGATCGCCTTTGGAGTCGCCTTTGGAATCGCCTTTGGAGTCGCCATGTTTTTTCCTCTCAAAATTCTTCTCGTATCCATATAAGTTATAACATACACTAAGCTAAATTACTAATATTAAGCATTACTTGTCATAGCTTTGTTTCAAAATTAGACCAACATTATCTTCGTCTTTAATGTATAGTGCGCTAATTTACTAAAGAACATAGTGATTATTATACCGAAAAACGTTCAATGTAACATTTTGCATTTTTGCTTCATTAAAAGGAAAATTCCATATCAAGAAAACAACAAAGGATGAATGAAACATAAATGTTCTGTCGTTTGGTTTTATTAACTATGAGCAAAATACTTTTCTTTCTGTAGTAACTGAAAGAGTAGAAATATTTTTTTCTTGTCGACGTTCTCATGCACCATAGTATTTATCATTCATAATCGTTCATAATTGCATTTTAATTTATCAAGGGTTAAAATGTCTCATTGGTTTTGTGCCCCATCATGACCCACATCATGATCTCTACTTTCAAAGTCGAACTAATAAATCCTAACTGTTCAACATGATTTTCATACTAAAATGTGCTTGGATAACAAATTTTAGAATTTTAGAATTGTTTTACTAATTGTTAAGAGAAGTACAAAATAACTAATATATGTACTTTCTTTTGAAACGATGAGATAAATAATATGGGGCAAAGTTAAAAAGATGATGTGACAAGTACAGGAATTAATATATGTACATTCTTTTGAAACGATGAGATAAAGAATATGAATATACTGTTACGTATGCCATCTTTATGTCAATGCTACCATTCATAACTAAAATCCAAATCCTCCAATGTTAATAACCTTAATTTTTCCATGTGATGTTCTTGCGTGATTGCTATGCGTGTGGATGGCATCTATCTCTCGCGCGCCTGTTCTCATCTAATTTCCACCATAAGATGCCTTGATGCTTAAAGGAAATGCATAAATTGACACACTCCACTATATATAGGAAAGGAATCGGGGGCGTTCCGATGGATATCGGATCAAATTTGGTCCAAAACCTGGTAGGAGCCGTCCAATCGACTTTAACATTCGTGCATGCAACTGTAAAATTTGTGCGAATCAGATATGTACAAATGTTAATACTGATTCGATGGTTCCGACATAAATTTGAACTGTATTTAGTCTGATGTCCACCGGAAATGCACAATGAATGTGTGCAGTGCTGCTTCATAACAATTGGTCGAAATGAATTGATACTCTATATGTGCACATTAATTTCAACAAATTAATGCTTCATATAAACCGGTCATATATAGACAATTCAAATTCAAACCTACGGTTTGTAAAGTAATTGAATATTAAAACATTAAATTCGGAATTTTCTGATATACTATAATTATATGCTATCCAAAACACATAGTCTTTTATTTTTCTTTTTAATAATTAATCAGATGAAAAAGAACGGTAATTATCTGTATAAACTAAATCAAAATTTGATCCACCATGGAATTTTTCTACTCAAATTGTGACTTAAAATATTACAAAATTTAATCTCATAAAAATAACAATATAAATTACTATCCAAATTAAGAACACACTTAAGAATGTTACATATTAAATCAAAACAAAAATAAAAGTTCTGGTAAAATATCATTATGCTTAAGATTGTGGGAGTAAAATTTTACAAATTGGGATAGTTAAAGAAGTAATCAAAATAAAATAAATAAAGTTGAAATAATAATATCCGGATTGTGCGAAAATTTAGAATCGCCACTAAAATCATCCCTGATAATAACTCTATAATATTCAACAAGAATCAGAATTTAATAAGATTGAGCTAAAATATTAAATGGAGAAAGGTGGATCAAATGGGAAAGAAATCAGTTGGTCAAACGCCAAATGACAGACAGAAGAAACACATACGTACCGTTACATACAAAGGAACAGATCCAACCCTGCAACAAATCCCTATCTTCTCTTCTCTCGGTCACTTCATGCTGGCACAAAGATTATACACTTGATACATTGATGCTGACACAAAGAGGCATTTCAATTATTCGATATGAAGCATACATTATCACGAAGGTAAAGTCATTGTGGAAATTCTATTATCACTTCTGAAAAAAGAGTCAACCAACCATGAGATTTTGAGGTACATAACAAACATCCAATCTTTTTAAATATGACAATCTATTTATGCTATATTATGCGACAATAAAAAAGACAACCCCTTTATTTCTAAGATGTCTTTGTTGGTGAATTTTAGTCCTTACCTCCAAATATTCGCCACGTGTCTCTGGAATGCACTGCACAACATTTTTTTTTTGTGTGCAGGGACTGCACGACACGTGGAAATACTCGATACCGCCAACGGGAAAGATTTTCATGTATCTGGTTCTAAAAGAAAAAATCTTTGCGTATTATGTGATGGAAAGACAGGGTTTTGGTTGTGACAAGAAATGTATTATGTGTTAAAACTGCCCAGTTAAATCGGCACTGTATTTTCTCTTCCACTGCCCGTTTGCAACTGAGGTATGGTACAAATCGCACATGTTTTGGGTCATACATTGATGACGCCTGACCTCACGGTGCAGGCAGTTTGGATTACTTCCTGGAAAGTGATTAATAAAACATGGGGTGCGATTGATAAGAAGACGTGGGCAGCCCTATTTGTTTGCACAGTATGGAACCTGTGGAAGCAACTCAATAATAAGGCGTTCAGAGGCTTGCTGTTGCCGTTGGAGGTGCTGGTGCAGTTGATCATTCAAGAGGCGAGACTATAGAGGAAATCCTGCTAGTTTGAACCGATGATGTTTATCTGTTTATCATAGGACAACGGGCTTAAACGAATGTAGTTAGAATGTTTTTGTCAAGCCCTCTAGATAGAGGATTCTAATAAGTAACTGCTGTTTTGATTAATGTTATTTTTTCTTGCAAGCTCCAGCCAAGTTCCTCAAAAAAAAAAAACATAACAATAATAATAAAAAGATCATGAGAGGGGAAAAAAAAGTACAAGTACAAACTTTATTTCCAAACTTTAATTATTAATATTTTTTCAAACTCATATACGTATCATATGACATTGATAAGCATGAGTGAGATATTTCTATCTTTTGTCATGCTGCATCTTTCTCTAGTCCTTTATTACAATAATAATGGTTCTCTCCATGTCACCATCTATTTATGTTATCCAGCGAACTAGTTGTCAAGCATGTTATGCTAAGTGAGCTCCACGTGGCGAACACTGAATGGAGGGGATGCAAACAGTAAACAGTTCTCATCCACCTCAAATTATTTTACTCCATCTTCCATAATACTGGCAAATAATCAAGCAGGCACCTGCCTTCAATTTATTCTTTCTAGTGCAATCACATATATACATAAAATGTATTTGTGGAGTTATAGAAATGCATCTAGTTGCCGGGCCTGAATCGCCTGCCACCCGAGCCAGATTCCCTCTGGCAGTTGAAGTACATTGCGGCCATGATCTCCAGGTGGTACTGGCGTGCAAAACTCCTGCAATTGAAGTTGTGGCGCACATCAGGTGGTAATACTGTTTCCCAATTAGTCTGTCGATATAGCACGAAAACCATGCGGTGGATCCCGGCTGTCGGCTGTGGCTTCTCATAGATTACCACCTCTTGTCCTGCACCAATTACATCCTTGTAAGTGAAAATACGCACAAAGTTGTACCAGTAACTGTCACTATATCCTTTTGAGACAGGATGTCATATGGGCAATACAATGTCAGTTTAAGTTTTATCGCTATAGTAAATCACCAAATGCTAGTTTTTTTTAGCAGCAAACTGGCAATGCATTTTTTAGTGGGAAACGGTAAATATTGTGCTGCTTGAGCTTCTATTTTAAACTTCATGACTATAATTGAGAAGTTAATGAAAGACATAATTGAGAACTTCATGACTACACATTGTATCTTTTGATCTATTTTTACCTTTATTCACTACTTCTTGATTTGCTGATTTTCAAATTTATTATATATTGATTAGGAGTGTTAATGTTTCTGAAAATATTTGAATACATTGTTCGTGTTACTGAAGATATAAAAGAAAATTTTCAACTAATAAAGAAAAGGAGAGAATTAAATATTTACATACCCAAGGATACATCTGAACTTCCAGGAATGTCGGTGACCATCCTATTAGAAGAAAAAGGAGAGAATTAAAGCAGATGGAAGTTCATGAAGTATAATTATGCACATATAATCTCTCTCCTTAATGTGTTTATATGCACAGAATAAAGCTAGAAATCCAGGTATATATGTCAAACATCATCTATGGTCACATTATATCTTAACCATTTGCTGTATAACGAAAATCACCAATCTCTGTGGAAGTATATACATGATGCGAATTAATCATGTTTGCTACATAAATGATCAGTAAAACTCACCCACAAAAAGAAAAAATGAGATTAATTATTTTGTGCTCACCAATGTAAGGTACTCCTTTGATTTGGGTCAGTTGGGCTCGGTGCATCTGCATCCACCAGTACCTTTCAAAGTTACAAAAGAGAAAGAAATTAACAACGCAGTGCACTCTCAGGAGAGCAAAATTGGTATGGCACAATAAGCTTTGCATCCAACCCGACATTTACATTGTGTTTTTAACATTAAGAGTGTGAAATTTCTACTCACAAGTGTGTAGAAATCTGTGACGCTGCCACCACCAATCTCAATTTTCGGTCGGTTCACAACTGCAGATGGTCGTAGGTCACACCCAGCAATTGTGAGCCTATTGTTATAGAACACTCGAATGGACATCGTTGGACTAAAGGGGTCCAATACATCGCTTATTATATTTGAGAAAACCAAAGGATCTGATGACATGTTGTAAAAACTAGGAAATAAAATGAAACTCCTAACTGTATCCACTATCAGAATGGCTTTAATTAACTAATGGACACTGGACGAGGAAAGCCTTCTTATAGGAAAAGGGGAAGAGGGGGAACGAGAGAGGTCGCTATCAACTTTTAGCTTAGCTTAGTGTGTTTATAGTTTTAGGTCGCTATCAACTCCTAACTGTGTTGTTCATGCAAGCTTTCTAGAGAGATTTTTCCGGCAGTGCTTGAAGTTAATTGATTATTAGGTACTGTTGCATTCAATAGTATTTTTTGTTGGAAATTAAGTCTTGTGAATACATGTTTAGGTGATGGTGTTAATTGCGGATAGTAAATTCATAGCAGTTGAGTATTTTTGATAGCATATAAGTTATAACATACACTAAACAAAATTACTAATATTAAGCATTACTTGTCATAGCTTTGTTTCAAAATTAGCCCAGCATTATCTTCGTCTTTAATGTATAATGCGCTAAATTACTAAAGAACATAGTGATTATTATACCGAAAAATGTTCAATGTAACATTTTGCATTTTTGCTTCCATTAAAAGGAAAATTCCATTTCAAGAAAACAACAAAGGATGAACGAAACATAAATGTTCAGTTTGTTTGGTTTTATTAACTATGAGCAAAATACTTTTCTTTCTTTAGTAACTGAAAGAGTAGAAATATTTTTTTCTTGTTGACGTTCTCATGCACCATAGTATTTATCATTCAGAATCGTTCAAAATTACATTTTAATTGATTAAGGGTAAAAATTCCCCATTAGTTTTGTGCCCCATCATGCCCCAACATCATTATCTCTACTTTCCAAGTCGAAATAATCAATCCAAACTGTTCAACATGATCTTCATACTAAAATGTTCTTAGATAACAAATTTTAGAATTTTTAGAATTTTTTTACTAATTGTTTAGAGAAGTACAAAATCACTGATATATGTACTTTCTTTTGAAAGGATGAGATAAAGAATATGGGGCAAAGTTGAAAAGAAGATGTGACAAGTACTGAATTAATATATGTACATTCTTTTGAAACGATGAGATAAAGAATATGAATATATGTTACGTATGCCATCTTTATCTCAATGCAACCATTCATAACTAAAATCCTCCGATGCTAATAACCTTAATTTTTCCATGTGATGTTCTTGCGTGATTGCTATGTGTGTGGATGGCATCTATCTCTCGCGCGCCTGTTCTAATCTAATTTCCACCATAAGATGCCTTGTTGCTTAAAGACAATGCATAAATTGACACACTCCATTATATATAGGAAAGGAATTGGGGGCGGTCCGATGGATATCGGATCAAATTTGGTCAAAAACCTAGTAGGAGCCGTCCAATCGATTTTAAGATTCGTGCATGAAACTGTAAAATTTGTGCGCATCAAATGTGTACGAATCTTAATACTAATTCAACGGTTCCGACATAAATTTGAACTGTATTTAGTCTGATGTCCACCGGAAATGCACAAATAAAAGTTTGATAAAATATCGTTATGCTTAAGATTGTTGGAGTAAATTTTTACAAATTGGGATAGTTAGAAGTAATCAATATAAAATAAATAAAGTTGAAATAATAATATCCGGATTGTGCGAAAATTTGAAATTGCCACTAAAATCATTCCTGAATATCGCTCCTTAGAACACGACCATGGAAGCGACTGATAATAACTCTATAATATTCAACAAGAATCAGAAATTAATAAGATTGAGCTAAAATATTAAATGGAGAAAGGCGGGTCAAATGGGAAAGAAATCAGTCAGTCAAACGCAAAATGACAGACAGAAGAAACAAAGATTATACAAAGGAACAGATCGAACCCTGCAACAAATCCCTCTCTTCTCTTCTCTCGGTCACTTCATGCTGACACAAAGATTATACACTTGATACATTGATGCTGACACAAAGATGCATTTCAATTATTCGATATGAAGCATACATTATCACGAAGGTAAAGTCATTGTGTAAATTCTATTATTTTTTAAAATTTTAATATACATCAATATACATTTTAATTAGTTATTTAATATTAACTAATCAATTTAGAAATAAATAAATACACGTTTATTGTGTAACTATTGATTTGATTTTTTTTATTAACTAAATATTTTTATAGAATACCGTTTGATATATATATATATATTTCAAAAAAATTTAACTTATTATTGGTATGAGCCAATAAATTTATAATGTATAGTATTTATTAAGTTAAGACTACTGCTCATTTATATATAACAATAAAATATCTTAAATTTCTCATTATGTCAGATATACCTAACTATAAATAGTTAAATAAATGGCCGAGGCTTCGCTTAACCGCCTCTAGACTATAAACTTTAGTGTGTATAGCCAAAATAATTAAGCAGAAAACCGCCAAGTGACAGAGAGAAGAATCATAGACAGGGACAAAAACGATAACTTGGAATCAGAACATTTCTTTTTTTTTTTGCTTGAAGAGAACATTGTGGTGACCATATCCACCATAACGGGAATTCATATTCTCTGAGATATCTCATTTTGTGTTACTTTTTGAAATAATACTAGCCACCTTTGCTATTTCCGAATAGGCACTGGATACGTCGGTCACGCAAAAATATGAGATATCTCTCTCAAAGGATACACACTCCCACAACGGTAACCATACCAAGTTTCTATATTGAATATTGAAGGCAGTCCTATACATACAATTTCTCCTTTTATTAATCGATATTATACACTCTCCCAATTTCTGCTCAGATACAAAAATAATATCTACTTGATTATTTTCACTAGAGTGTAAGAAATCATACATCTTAATATATCCAAATTAAATTAACAAGTCATGACCACCAATTAGATATAATGGAATCCAATCAAGAAAATTGGTAACAATTATTTAATTTTTTTATAAATTTCTCTTTCTTCTTTATTTTCCTAATAGTTTCAATTTCACTTATCTTGATCAGAATATCATAATATATAGTTAATAATCTCATCCGACAAAAAAAATATTAAATAATTTCGATTTGTTGATAGAGTTTTTTTTTTAAATAAAAAATATATGAAGTTTCATCATTAAAATTTGATCAGTGTCTGATATTACGTAAAATCTTGTAGGGTATTCCATAATTCTGCCTTTGTCTCAAGATACCAAAGTAGCAAAGGTCTAATTATTTTTCTAATCCCTCATTTGCTTTTTAATAGATCTTTACAATGTTCTACATAGCTCGCTAAATCTATATATATATATATATATATATATATATATATATATATATATATATATATATATAGGAAATTGCTAATATGCTATGCATAGTATAGAGGGCCTCCGTGCTACGGCTCAATATTTGAGTTTTCAAAATCTTAACGGTCGATCCGAACCGTTCAACATGATCTCCATATGAATATGTACTTGCAAACTAAATTTTACATTTTTTGAAATTTTTTTACTATTTTAGATAGGTAGAAAATCACTTGATCTGAAAATTTTGTACCATTCAGACCAAGTGTTTTTCTACCTATATAAAAAAATAGTAAAGAAATTCTAAAAAATGTAAAATTTGATTTGCAAGTACATATTCATATGGAGATCATGTTGAACGGTTCGGATCGACCGTTAGGATTTTGAAAACTCAAATATTGAGCTGTAGCACAGAGGCCCTCTATACTATGCATAACACCATAGCCAACTCCTATTTATATATATATATATATATATATATATATAGAGAGAGAGAGAGAGAGAGAGAGAGAGAGAGAGAGAGAGAGAGGAGGGCTCAAATGCCCCATTGCTTCATGCTCCAATCGTACCCCAACATCTTTATCTTCAATTTCAAAGTTTAAACAAACGATCCGAACCACACAACATGATATCCACGTTAAAATATGATTGGAGACCAAATTTTATATTTTTTGAAATTTTTTTACTATTTTTTAAGATAGGTACAAAATCATTGTTTTTAGATGGTCCACAATTTTATGAAAAACAGTGATTTTGTACCTATCTTAAAAAATAGTAATAAATTTCCAAAAAATATAAAATTTGGTCTCCAATCATATTTTAACATGGATATTATGTTGAGCTATTCGGATTGTCTGTTTGAACTTTGAAATTGAAGATAAAGATGTTGGGGTAAGATTGGGACATGAAAAAATGGGGCATTTGAGCCCTCCTCATATATATATAGAGAGAGAGACAGAGAGACAGAGATAGTGGGGCTACCATACAATGCAATGTATAGACCCTCTTGTGCAATGGACTCTAAAACACTAAATTTAAAGTCAAAAAATTTAATATGAAATGCTCAACGTGTTCTCCATATTAAAATGTTCCTAGAGATCAAATTTTACATATATTTAAATTTTATTGTTTTTAAGATGCATACAAAAATGTTGTTTTAAAAAAGAAATGTGGATCATAAAAAAACAATGATTTTCAAAATTTCTAAAAAACTAGTAAACAATTTCCGAAAAATGTAAAATTTGGTCTTCAAACAAATTTCAATATAGATATCACGTTGAATGGTTTAGATTGACTGTTTGAACTTTGAATCCAACAATTTACCATCAAATGCACAAGATGGTCTACACATAGCGAAGTACCATACCCCAACTCTCTCTCTCTCTATATATATACATATATATATAGAGAGAGAGAGAGAGATTGGCTAAGATCAAAATGTTTGTTTATGGCCCTGGAGATACCAATTTTTAAACCGTCCGATACGATTCTAGATTTGTGCTTGATCTGATTTAATTTTCTTGCTGATCCAAACAAACGGAACGGATAAAATTTAAATTGCTCCTTTGTTACGCTAAATTGGAAATAACCGTTTTGCCCCTTCGCCTGCCTTAGACTTTCTCTCTTCGACCTCCCTCTTGGAATGGAGAAATAAAAAATCGCACCAGGCCCTCTCCTCTCGAAACCGTGACCTCTCTTCTCTGTTGCGCCAGCCCCCTCTCTTCTGAAGCGCTTCAATGTGGTATTTGATAGAATTATTTTATATACATTAATGTACAATACAGTTCCTATGTATAAATTCACAGACATAAACTAGACGAATCAGCGAAAAATAGATCATAAAGCTTCGAAGTCCTCTTTATTTTTCTGGTAAGCTTTGAAATTCACAGAAAGAAAAGAACAAAATAGAAGAAGGATTGAATCAGCAAATTCTAGATAAAAAAGAAATTTCAGCACGGGGGTAAATATATATATCCAAAAACAATTTACAGGGGTAAATATTGTTGGTTAAATTATTAATACATATATTTTACAAGGTTTGAAGCGCTTTGATGTGGATGCACCTTCCGGGCCTTTTGGAACCATGGTCTCAATCTCTCTAGCTCAACCTTATTTTCATATATAATCATGTTTAGAAGAGAAATTAGTGCTTTTAAAAAAACATTTGTTCTACCATATAACTTTATCAAAATAATATTAATCCTAATATTAAAATGAGTTAATTTTCCTTGAGAGCAGTTGATCTGCTATATAATATAGTCATAGTAAACTACAGAGCATTTACTGTCCTAATCTATATCATTTTAAGGGAAAAATATTGCTCTACCCTTGCAATTATTTCTGTTAATGCTTTTTTTTTTTATTAAAAAATCATTTTGTGGGCTGGAAATTTACTCTTTTTCAGTTGATGTACATGGATGAATTTTTCTCAAATAGTTTCTTTTATGTTGCTTATTTCTCAAATAAAACATTGGTTTCCTTTTTGTTCAGTTCTTGCAAATTTAGCAAAACTAAGACTCTGGTCATTACAATTCAACTAATGTTTTTAAATTTTCTAGTAAATGTAGATAACTATTTAAATTGTAGTTCTTTTAAATCTAATTTGTAAGTATTATATTATTTTGTAGATAAAATGGATAATTTGTAAGTATTATATTCTTATCTTATTTTCTGATTGTAGAAAGGAGAAGAGACAATTTCCATACAAAATGACAACCGTAAGAGAAAAGAACCGATTTCCATAGAATCTGCTAGTGATGATGAATCTGACTTTATTAGTGAAAGATGATGGAGATGGCGATGATCAAAGTGCATACTATTAGAGAACTCATGCATATTATGTGATTTTATACAACTCTTTTGAGGGCATAGCATTAAAATTTACTATTATGTGATTTTAAGAAACAACATGTTTCATTTTGAAAATAGTCACTCAAGCATAGTGCAAATTAGAGAACTCATGCATATTTTAATGTTTGAAACAAACATTCATAAGCACATATTTAAATAAAAGTGTCAACTTAGAAAACTTAGCTAAAGTCATTACATCAAAAATTAACATCACCTAGCTAAAGTCATTACAATTACATGCTATTCCCGTACATTACATGCTATTTAAAAAACAACATAATTAGATAACTAACTAGAAATAGTCCTAACAGTTCCGTGTAGACATCTCCGGCAAATAGGGTTTGACATCTTTTGCAAATATACCATGTAAAAAGAGAGTCTTAATCAATATGTAATTGATTTCATATATGATTATTATACCGACCCCATAGTGATTATTATACTGAAAAACGCTCAAGGCAACATTTTGCATTTTTGCTTCTGTAAAAGGAAAATTCCATTTCAAGAAAACAACGAAGGAAGAATGAAACATAATTTATATTTTGCTTCGTTTTAGTAACTATGAGCAAAATACTTTTCTTTCTTTAGTAACTGAAAGAGTACAAATATTTTTTCTTGCCGTTCTCATCAGTTAGCACCATAGTATTTATCAATCAGAAACGTTCAATATTGCATGTTAATTGATTATATACTATATATGTATATATATTGAATTCAATATAGTACACCATGAACTGCAATATATAGCTTCAAACATTGTCACGTTATTTCATTTATGTCCTAGCTAATCTTATATTTGATCGAGAAACAGACACGTGCATACGAGGCAAAAACAAAAATAAGATGGTAGAACTAGAATATATATACTTTCTTTATAATATTTGACAATTATGATAATTGGGTCAAAGATTGTAAAAATAATGAAAATAAAAATTTTCTATGATAAAGATGTGTTATTGTGTATAAAAATTAGTTCAATTTTAAAACCCAATGATCATCCATCAAGTGATTTTTTTAAAAGAAAAATCAATTGGACAAAAGAATTTCTATTTATGCCAAAATAAACGCATGGCCTACTTGAATTATAGACAACATATGACTTTAATTTTTTATATTAATAATCATTGAGTCAATTATCAAAGTTGTCAAATAAAATTGATTATCTATAAATCCTTTTCCAGAAATAGCTAGAATTACACTACAATAACATGTATATTAATTATTTCCATATCTATAAGATAATTTTATTTCTTCAATTATTCAATAAAATATCTTACTTTCTGAATTATGAGCTAAGAAGATACATAGTTGGTTTTCATAAAATAATCAATTGATTTCTTAGATGTAAAAAAACATGACTAATATTAAGCATTAAGTCTCATAGCTTTCTTCCAAAATTAGACCAATACATTATCTTTGTCTTTACTGTATAACGAGCTAAATTTAACATTTGGCATTTCTTTGCTTCTTTTAAAACGAAACATCCATTTCAATAAAACAACGAAGGAATTAAGAATGAAACACACATTTATCTTTCTTTAGTAACTAAATGAGTACAAATATTTTTTCTCGATGTTCTCATCAGATAGCACCATAGTATTTATCATACCAAAATTGCATTTTAAAAAGATAAAAAAATTCAATTAAAATTCAATATACAACACCAAAATTAAAAGGATAAAAAAATTCAATTCAAATTAAAATTCAATATACATCATTAAAATTTTGAAATCATAAAGGTAACTGACACCCCATGAGCAGTACCAAGATCCGCCCCTGTATATATATTATACATATTTATGAAATTAAACATAGTACACCATGAATTGCAATATATAGCTTCAAACATGCATTCACACGTTATTTCATTTGAGAAACTGATACGTGCATACGAGGCCAAGTTAAAAAGAATATGGTACAGCTATAATATATCTACTTTCTTTTTGAAACGATGAGGTAAATAATGAATATAACATTCACTCGTTTTTGTGGATGGCATCTATCTCTTTTCCACCATAAGATGCCTTGTTGCTAGAAAGGTAATATATAAATTGACACACTCCTTTATAGGAAAGGAATCGGAGGCGGTCCAATGAACATATATCGGGTCAAAATTTTCTTCTAAAAGATCACGAAAGAAAGCAAATTACCAGCAAAAGGGGCAACAAGGATTGGGGAAACAACTGATTGCAGGATAGGGTTGGAGCGAATTCAGATCCTCTCCGGTACCATAATAGAGAATATTTTACAATTAATGGATCTGGACCGTTCTTTTTAACTTGGCACAAATCTCAAAGCATCTGGGCCGAATTTCAAAGCGGCTGAGAGTTAATCTCAAACCGTAAAGTGAAGGGAATCTTTTACATTATTGGAGAGGATACTTATCCGGTTGGAGCAGACAGAATATATACAATACTTTATTCCTTGACATGCCCATAGGCTTTGATTGCATCACAAAAAAAGAATATATATAATACTTTATGGTCCAAAAGCACAACCAGTAAGATCCCAGCGGGCCCACCATGACCTCATTCTTTTTTAAAACACATCGGATCATTCTGTAGGACAGCAAGGATAATTTTTAAGTTAATTGCCAGTTTTTAAAACATATCGGATCATTCCTAATTAGAAATTTTACTATGGTCCAATTTTTATCCTTAAAATTTCAGCAAATTAATGCTTCAAATAAACCGATCATAGACAATTGAAATTCAATACGGTTTGTAAAGTAATTGAGTAGTGCAACATCAAATTCGGATTTTTCTGATGTACTATAATTATATACTATCCAAAACAGTCTTTTATTTTTCTAGATAAACTAAATCAAAATTTGATCCACCATAAAATTTTGCTACTCAAGTTGTGACTTAAAAATATCACCAAATTTAATCTCATAGAAATAACAATATAAATCACTTTCCGAACTAAGAACACACTTAAGAATGTTAGACACTAAATTAGAAGTTTGGATATAATAGCGTTACGTTCACTACTACAAACACATTTACTATCGCCCCTGTACCATCAGGTGTCCTTCCGCACGGATGGTGCATGTAATCAGGGGCAGCGCTGTAATTAATTCGAACTTTTTATCATCGGGTGGCTTTGAACCAACCGATGGTGTTGATGGACCCCTCATTGCCATCCGTTTTTTATATCCAACTGTTGGTTTTGAGTGTCTCTGCGATATCGGTTGGGTTATTGTACCGATGGTGTATATGTGGTGATCTTTACCATCTGTGATGTAGATGAACCGTCAGTATTTGTTTGATCAATACCAACTCTAGTCTTTTTTTCAATCGATAGGGATGTTCTAAAGGGCAACACTATAAATATTTGGAACCTAGATTTAAGTATAAAATAATTTCTCCATGTATTAATTCAATGTACTGATGGCCGATTTTGTGTATTTTTGTTATTAAGTTTAGAGATATACATATTGTGCAATTATAATTAATGAGATAATTATTTAAAAACATACATGATCACTCAAAAGTGAGCGATGTTATTTTTTAAAATTTATAAACTCGAAAATGCTATCGGTTCGGATCACAAGCGCACAATCCTATCAAGTAGTATAATCGAGGTCGATCCAAAGGAATATTGGTTTAGAGTCTTGAGCGATCAAATCACAATCTTTCGAAAGGCTAGACAAAATCTGAAAATTTGAGAGTTGAAGTTGTGATCAATGTAAATTTGACAATAATTAAAAGTAATTAAAATAAAGATAGAGATGAGAATTCCTAGGGTTTCGGCACACCATTGCTACTCAATCCTCTTTGATATTCTACTTCTGTCGGGTCTGATTTTCTGTTGTTGTTTATGGAAGACACTACATAGGATACTGCGAGTTACTTACGTAAAGAACGGGACTTCTATCGAGATACTACATAGGACACTGCGAGTTACTTACGCAAATGACACATCTCTAAAATACACAAGTTACTACATAGGACGCTGTGAGTTACTTACGCAAATGACATAACTTGGTTCCTATTTTTTTGTTCTGATTTATGGTTTTCCCGCTAAAGTTTTTTTCATATAAATCTAATGGCTCACAACGAGGCTGACTCATCCATCATAGTTTCTCTTACCATTAAAGCACTGTCACTATCTTAACGGATTAAACTAGATCATCGAAATCAGGTGAATGGAGAGTAAATCACAAATGCATTTCAATCAACAACAAGAAATCATAATTAATAGAAAATATATATATCAAAGCATCATGAGTAATAAGGTTTACTGCCTAGCCTCTAAGAAAAGAACTTAGCCACGGAACGGCATGGTTACAACACTCATCTCTTTCTCACTTAATCAAATTTAACCAAAATTACAAATATGTCTTCTTCTTCTGTCCAGAGTGCTTATATAGGAGTGAGGGGATGTCTGGATATTAGGGGTGGCCAAGAAATCTGATCTGGATATAGCTGGAGTAGTTATTCCCCAAAGGGCGCCTTGGTTACAGACTGTACTGGCTGGTACAGTCCGTATCCAAACCATGTCGCTGAGGGGTTTAATGCGTATCGTGCTATCTCCTAGTCCGTATCCGGTTAGGTCTGTATCAGTCAGTGTGGGCCGTAACAGAGACTTAGTCGATGAGCATTGCTTATCCGATTGACC
Organism: Carex parvula; assembly: GCA_025461045.1. NCBI lineage: Eukaryota > Viridiplantae > Streptophyta > Magnoliopsida > Poales > Cyperaceae > Carex > Carex parvula. The sequence goes on along the minus strand of JAJGRW010003599.1, from coordinate 6,219 downwards.
TGGTCCTTGCTCCAATTGATGTAAAATAGTCCCAAAACATGTTTCCTGCGATAAAACATAATGAAGAGTGACAGTAGCCTTTTTTTCTAATTAATTAAACATAAGTGTGAGATAGTATGCAAAACCTAAGCCAAAATCCTACGTAATTCATCATCATTTTGACTCTGATCAATACATGATACCAAATCAAAAGAAAATTAACTATAGATTTACTTGCTCCTAATATTTTTGTGTTATAATCATTAATTAACATAACAACACACATTGCATGCATACACAAATGCATGTAATTAATTAAGATTCATCATTCAACATTAATACTACCGTAATTATAAAACTAGATTCAAATATATATATATATATACATGTACCCATCCAAAATTCAAGAAGTATTAATTGTACATAACATTGATGAACATATATGTAAACTGGAAATACTTAATATTTATGCAACATTAATGTCTACACGTACAAAAAATACAACATGCATCCATAATGCATGTATCTATGCATACACAAAATAAACATCATGTATCCATACAAAATATATTCTTGAACATATCTAACTAGTATAACAACAAACTCTTTTCGACATGTACATTGTCGAGTCCTGGAGCTTCATACTCTACAACTGCCCAATCCCACCCACTATAACTATTCGTTCCTCGATTATACTGTGACATTATGTAAAATGAAAATATGAAAAATTAGTTAAATCATTACCAACGATTATAAAACGTTACAACGTTTTAGTACAGTTTGAATTCAAGTTTTCTTTTTCTGCGAGATTGATCAAAACGTTACCAACGTTTTGAAACGTTACGTAACGATTTAGCTTTGTAAAAACTTGATAAAAACATGATTTTTTGAAGTTTGGAATTTAATTAAAACGTCACGACATTTTCGTTAAACGTTACAACATTTTAGGTATTTCCTGAGTTCGATCAGGCTGAACCTTTATTCTTTAAATAAATCATTGTAACGATTGGAAAACGTTACCAACATTTTACCCGAGTTGAAACAATATTAAATAAATAAAGGGTCTATTTTGCAAAATTCTCTCTCTCTCTCTCTCCCTTCGTTTCTCCCCTGTGTGGTCTGATCCCCTTGTGCTTGTGTGTGTGTATCCGCCAAAACAAAGAGGAAGAGAGGGATCTCCCTTCTCCCACAAAAGTCCATCAAAGATCTTGGAGAAATGAAAGAAAGAAGTGGAAAATTGTGATTCTCCCTCTCTAGTGGCCAACAAATCCTCCATTGGTACTCCCTTTCTCTCCTCTCTTCTCAAATTTTCGAATTTTTCTCCATTGTTAGGGTTTTGCCCTGAATCCGAAATTTGTGTATAAATTGTGAGTAATCCATCCCCATTAAGCTTCTATGTTGTTCATTTGGCAATTTCTTTTCCAATTTGTGGTAAATCTCGATTTTCTATCTAGGGTTTGGTTCAAACCCAAAAATTGAGAAGAATTGTGATTAATCTAGTCTAATCCAAGGAATAGAGGTGCTAATTGGTGTACGCTCGGTTGAGCAAGAGTTTGCGGGACCTTTCGAGACGTCCGAACCATAAGTGCGAGATACGCTCTTCGTAATCAGGTGCGGGGTTCTTGGACTTGTTTGATGTTTTATTTTCAGAAATTAAATTCTTCTCGATTGTCATGTTGGATCCTTGATTGTTGCATAATTTGGAATTCATGTTGCATGTTTGATTGTTGCATAATTGGAATGGTGTGAATTTATGTGCATAACTCAATCAATTTAAAACTGAATTGTTGTGATATGGTTGATTTGCATATTCGTATGGTTGTCAATTGAATTGTTCTGTTGTGATTTGATTATGGTTGAAAGTCACCATGAATTGAGGATTGTGAAATTATATGTGAATGAATTTGCAAAGTTGAGCTGTATAGCTGACTTTGATCCCAGGAATGTGAATGAATTTGCAAAGTCGAGCTGTATAGATGACTTTGATCACAGGAACCTATTGGCGCATTAGGTGAATGGCCCTCATTGTTTTTCAGTACCGGTTGGGACGAGGGGTGGGTGACTATATATATATATGTTGATTGTGATTGTGGGTGACTAGTGTGTAACGTCTGTGGCTCAGGGGCATTATCCTATGTGGTAATGTATTTGGACGGTCAATTGAATATTACGACATTCCGAATTATTTCAAGTGAATTTTCATTATATGACTTTGAACCAGACTTTAGTAAATGGTTAAGCCAAAGCATTACAGATGGGTGTCAGATAAAGGGTCCAGCTCGGTGGAACATCTGTAGGTGCTACCAGCCTTAATAAAATGAGTTAAGCCAAATATGTGTTTGTTTGAACTTCATCTTAGAAATTCCGTAAGTTGTGTTTCATTTGATTATTGTTATTGAGCATATGCATGCATTTATATGCTAATATAGAACTATTAATATACTTTTGTATGGGTTTTATTTTTGGACATGGATTCTGATTGCAAATCCAATAACCTGATTGTGGCAAATTCGCACTGAGAAATTATTCTCACCCCTACCCTTTGGGTTATTTTCAGGTTTACTACACGGATACAGAGAGACTGTTCTGGATTGCATCTGACAGCATAACCACATGAAATTGGGGATTTGGGTTGTTGAAACTGACAGGATGCGGGAGGCATTTCTAAAATATAGTTTACCGTATTCTGTCAGATATACATTTTGTAAGAAATATTGGGATGTGATTATTATGTAATGGCTTTATTGGTAATGCATATAAAAGATCCACTGCCTTACGTACATGTCTGAATAAATATACGCGGCAGGCTGTTATACCCGTGATTTGGGGTGTGACATATACGTTCTATGTCTATGATCGCAATAACCATTCCTTATACGATAGTTCCTAAAATTTTGCAATTTTCCTGTACCAAGCATCAGATATTTCATCGCTAGCCACAACATGTCATTAAACCTCCAGTACTTGACCTCAACCATCTCGAGATTTCTTCTTGCAGATGCTTGAACCTGCCCCGGGCGGATTTCTGGATATACATTAACTGGCCCTAGCTCATAGTACTGCAACAAATTAATGAACAATTAATTACTAGATTTTTACTTTAACTTACAGCAATTAATTAAATGATGGAAGCTATATATTAAGTTGGAAAATATATATACTTACACAATTCTCATGTTGTACTATTGTGAGCTTTGTCAAGTTTGGACAACTCTTTATGATCCAAGTTTTCATTTGTAAAAAAAAATATGTACAAATGGAAACAGTGACAACCTTCATGTGTCATCAAATTTTGGGAGTCTTGGCGGCAAAACTATTGTTGGCAGTTCCTATATATATACATGTAATTAGGGATAATAATATACAAACACGAGTTAGAATAATTAATTATACTGTAAATCCAATTCAGGGATCCAATTAGCACACCAATTAATATGCATGCATGCATGCATGCAATTAGCACACCAATTAATATGCATATGCAATTAAGTACCTTCAAACTATGGAAGGTCGTCGTGGTGAAAACTGTCAACTGTAAAAAATATATATTTTTAACTTAGACTTGATGTTTAAATGTTTGAACATAGTAGTATAAATGTAGAAATCAAAGGTTTAAATGGTTTAAAATATTCACTCTGAAAGGTGCTACGGATCTTTTAGAAGGTCGTCGTAGTCAAAAGTGTCAGCTGTAAAATCTATAAGTTTGATATAAGTTTTAAATGCTTGGCTGTAGCATTAATTACTTTAAATAGTTTTCATGTCAGGTTTAAAAGATTGTAAACTAAGGTTTAAAAGCTTGAGAATTTAAGATGCTCATTGACTTTACATTTAAAAAAACGACTTGAAAATAACTCAAAAATATTTCTTCATGGATCTCATTTGGAAGAGAAAATCGAGTAGAAAACGTTCGTACTTTAGATTCGCAAAATTAATCACAGATCGTTGGAAAAATAGACGAGAATATTCAGAGAAAAAAAAAGGAGTGGGTGAAAGGAAAAATCTTTTCTTTTTTGACTTGAAGACAAAAGTAGTAGTAGTTAAAACTATCTAGATTTAGAATTTAAATAATTATAGATAGAGGTTTAAAGCTTGTGAGTAGCATTATAAAAAGTTGTAAAGAGAGATTTAAAAGCATGAATATGAGTGATGAAAATGAAAGTAAGACATTAAATATTTGAGAGGCGTGCTCGGAGATTTGTTTGGGAGGCAATTATCGGGCTCTAAAAAAATTAGCTATATTACATCAAATTTCCAAGTACTAGAAGATGCTATCCATTCATGGGAAAATTATATTTTGTGATAGTTGGTGATAGTTTCAATAGTCATATTTATATAAAGAGTTGAATCTCAATGCATTGAAGTACAATAGATTATAATTCGGTTAAGGCAAATTAATGGGAAACGCAGTATTACTCTTATTGGGATTATACACTATATATTTATATTTCAAAAAATTCAACTCATGATATCCATGAATGGAATCTGTAACTGACAGCCACAGTGAGCAGTTTCAAAAAATAAAAAAAGATGCCCATTAATGGAAACGTACTTTTTCTCGGTGCAATGAACAATATTAGACTAACTCACAATCTCCATTAATGAAAAATGTACTTATGCGTATATAATATATTAAGATATCACGATATAAGATTCCTCTTTTTGGGATTAATTATAAACTCTTTATATTTCAAAAAAATTCAACTCATGATATCCATTAATGTGAATGTACTATTCCTCAGTGCATATATATTATACAATAGACTAACTCACGATATCCATTAATGAAAAATGTACCTTTGCGTATATAATAGATTGGGATATCACTATATATGATTCGTCTTATTAGGATTATAAACTCTTTATATAAAATAACTATACCAGGACAGCTTCCCGTGGAATTCACATCCTCCCAAGTACCTGACTCAAGCAAATTACAGCTGGCCGGCCTAGATAACATGGCACGAATCTCAAAACAGACCCCCTACAGTCCCAATAGGCACCGGATTGAGTTTGGCCTAGATAGAATTAATCTGAGCTAGCCAGCTGTAATTTGCTTGAGTCAGGTACCTGGGAGGATACTTGTCCGCTTCCCGTGGTTTACCATCTTCAATTTCATGATTCGAGGAGCATCTATTATACAAAAACTATTGACACCATTGACAAAAACAACAAATTAACAATAACTAATAAACACCTACCATTTTTAAAATCCGTGACCCATGCAGTTTCATTATTAAAAGCATGCAATTGCATTTTCCCGGCACCAACATCACAAGAAGCAAAATACTTCTTGTGACTAAGGAAAAACTCGAAACCTATAATTTGCTTAAGGAAAGAAGAATTAGTTAGTACAATATCTGTATTGGAGGCATTTGAATCCTCCTCTCTCTCTCTAAAGACATTGTTCCAAATGTGATCACCTACAGCATACTCATTCATGGTCTGTGTAGCCAAGGCAACATGCATAGTGCTCTCAGAATGTTTGATGAAATGGTTGCTAAAGGCAATTGTTCCAGATATGATCACCTACAACATACTCATTCATGGTCTCTGTTGCCAAGGCAACATGAATAGTGCTCTCATAATGTTTGATGAAATGGTTGCGAAAGGAGTTGGTCCTAGTGTCTCTACCTACAATGGTATCATTCTTGGATTTTGTGGGCTTGGTGATATCAACAAGGCTTTTGAAATATATGACAAATTAGTTGGCTGTGGGCTTCAAGCAGATGAGTTCACGTATAGTACCTTAATAGATGGTTGTTGCAAAGAGGGGTCCTTCTTGCGTGCTTCGGAGCTTCTTCAGGAGATGATCGATAGAGGGGTGATGCCAAATGTTGTCACGTACAGTTCTATTATCCACGGGATTTCAGCTGTTGGTGACTGGAACCGTGCCATTGGGGTATTTCGTGATATGGTAAATCAAGGCATTTCACCTAATGTAGTGACTTTCAATGCATTAATAGATTCCCTGTGCAAGCAAGGACTAACTTGTGAAGCAGAGAATCTGGTCGGTTTTATGGAGGAAAGAGGGGTGAAACCAGATGTAATCACTTACACAGCATGTTGCAGGGTTAAGTGCTAGAGGGCCATCTCAATGAAGCAGCAGAATTATTCGAAAGGATGGCTTTAAAAGGCATTAAGCCTGACCAACACAGTTATATACTTAATCAACGGTTATTGTAGAATTGACAGAATGAGTGAGGCTCTGCATCTGGCCGAGAAGATGATGAAGCAGGCCTT
>JAJGRW010003598.1:0-20417 GCA_025461045.1 Carex parvula | reverse complement strand
ATACTGCTGGTAGTTTCTCTCTTCTGAATCCCCTTAACAATATTGAGGTTCCTCTGTTGTACTTTTTTGTGTTCCATAAAGTTTGCACTTAATTTTCTTCGCATAGTCATCTGAGTTTTCAAACTGACAACTATATGTTCATCAAAGAGTATAAAAGATCGGTTGGCTGTAAACTTGGTGGTGATAGGTGGGACGTCATTGGACCTGGACACGGGTGTAAATACCGTTGTTATTTTAAGGGTTTGTTTTTCAGGGTTGAGGATTCTACTGGGGTTACAACAGTTATTGATATTAGTACCCGTAAAGAGCTCTATGTCATACCACAACCCAAAGAATTTTCCAAGATGATCTTTGCAGGGCCTTACTTTGTTGAGTCTTGTGGAGAGATTTTAAACGTTTGTTATAATCAATCCTATAAGAGGAAGAATTATAAATTTTATATTCACCGTCTCGAATTTGACAATGGAAAAGGGAGTCCTAGTTGGGTCAAGCTTTGGAGCATTGGAGACCGAATATTGTCTTTGATTTTCATATGGTAATGGTCATGGTTTCTATCTCAAAGCGAGTGATTTTGCTGGGTTCAAAGGAAACTGCATCTACTCATAAATGTGGTAATTCGGGCATTTGATCAATCTTACAATTATTTGATCGTTATGTATGACATGGAGAATGGTGAAACAGTATTTATTGATAGCCCTTTTGGTCGGTTTAAAGAAATTACTTGGTTTATGCCTACAATAAATCATATCTAACATCAATGCATTTAAGATAAGTGTAAAGGGAACTCAATCCAGTTGGCCACTTCTTCTGGCAATACTTCCCTTTTCTTTTATCTTTGGGTCTGATGCTGTTTTTTTAGCCTTTGGAGTATATAGTTATACTTTCATTGTGTCTGTATTAGTACTCTATGCAGAACTTAAGGGTTACTTAATGTAAGGCAATCATGTGTCGAGAATGATCACTGTGGATATTAAATTAAAATTTATGAAGTTTTAGTGTGCTTTTTTTGACTAGTTGTTGTTGCAGCTTGCAGCTGTTTGTGTCCAACTTTACAGATAAGTAATTTTACAGAGAAGAATTCTAATGTTTATGTTCCTTATGTTGCATTTTACAGAGAAGTAATGCTCTTTGTTTTTCTGTTATAATTTGTTCTATCATTCCGACTGTTTAACCGCACATTTATTGGGAACATCACTTGCAATGTTGGGTAGGAGATGATTGAATTTGGCATACCTTTATACAAAATTTAGTGGGTTTGGAGAGTAACTTTTGGTTTACTCTACAGTGGAATTTGATGTTAGCATTAGTTATCTCATTGCTTTGGCCAGCATTGACAGAAGTATATAGCATTTTAGGCTTCCATGGCATCATGCATCTGCTATTTAACTGAGGAAAGTTTTGATGCATTTTGAATCACTTTTTATTTATTTTTATCTGAAAATAGTGTTTCAACCAATGACAACTGTGAAGGTTAGAACAATTATTTCCCAATTCCCACTAAAGATGAGGCAAATGATTCAGATTCTGATATGGACTAAATGATACTTTACACAAGTTCAAAAGATGGGACCAAAAATGTTTTCACGCTTTAGACCTTTCAGAAACAATACTTGTCAATATTCCTTTTTAGAAATACATCAGAAATCTGTTTGGCACAATATAAATTATTGATTTATATGGAATGGTGTAATTGACCAGTTGCCAGTATAATTATATTATTATTGCAAACTCTAGATTGGCACTTTTTTCTGGGTAAGATCCAATATTTGTGTTGACAGTTGGTTATAATTTTGTCCATGAACTGGTGTCTTTTAGTTTAGGTGGTAAAATATGAACTTTGGAGAAAAGGAAAGAAAGAGGTGAACAGTGTACAGTGTTTACTATGCTTTGTTAAATGCAGTGGCAAGTTCATATCCATAGTTATCAGCAAGACTTGAAATATTTACTTGCCAAGAATGATCAGCAAGATACTTTAATTACTGATGAAATATTTTAGATACCATTACATTATGTTTGTATCCGCATGATGTGATACTAAGTTACAAAATTGACACAGTAACCTCCAATTACATCACTTGGTTCAGTCAGTATTGGGGCAACTTTCCCCCACAAAAATTACACAAAATGTACTGGTATATATATATCGTGTAAACTGGTAGATTCCATGATAGATGTATTATAAATAAAGAAAAGCTTATCGAAGAGGGGCTATATTCAATTTTGGCAAACTACTAATCAGGTATTGTACCAGTTCGTCATTTTAAATGATATGGCCAATCATAGATATACCAGTTTTGTTCTTCAGTTAAGTCAAGTGATATGTACAAGTTCATCATTTTAAATAATATGGTTTATCATAGAATCTACCAGTTTTGTTCATCAAAATAACAGATCCATAAAATACAAATGACATGAATGGAACATAGCAGGCTGTTATGTTTCATTCATGTCAAAACAGCTGGTTTTACGGAAGGAGGCATTAGTTCCATATGATAACATGTAATAAGTAACTCCTACAACCATTATAACATCTATAATAAGTAAACATATCGCCATCATAACTCCTAAAGCATGATAACATGTATATTGAAATTTTTTAGAGATTACCAAAGTAATAATGATGATGATGCAAGTCTGTAATATTTATTTAAAGAATGAAAGCATCTATATTAGTATTTCTGTTTTTGTTTTTTTCATTTCATAATATTTGACACTCTCAGATCAATTTGGAACTTGGATTTACATATATTTGTTGAATTTGCCTTTGTTAACTGTTATGGAATTACAAGCCAATAGCATGAATACCAACCAAAATATACCCCGAAAATTTAACCGAAAGTAGAAGAACTTTACATGATCTAACATTTTGTAACATCACAATTCAGTCTGCCTATCTTTCGGTTTCAATAAATTCTCATGCTTTGGACAAATCATTTATGGACACAAATCAGCATTGAGTAAATTCTCAAACTTTGGTTTCACTAAAATTCAGGTACCAACTACTAAATACAGAGAGATGTATTTTCCAATTAATTATATATGCAGAGTGCTTCTTTAAATTCAGCGGCCTTTTTGCAAAAAAGTAGATTAAGATTGTAATGCACGGAGTCCCTTTAAGATTCGTACTATTATATAACGAACAAACCGGATTCAAACTTGAAGATTGAGGGTATCTATGGTGATATAAATTCCTGAATAAGAGGGGTTGCAACATTGCACCCGGATGTCGACTATGCCATGCCATTCAACTAGAGACGAGGGACCGGTAAACACCCTTGATATCATATATGGCATAATGGTGGTCTCACAGGACGGCCTTATCGCTAGCAATGATCACTCTACGGGACACAATCTGGGCTGCATGGTACAGAGCACTCTGACAAGAGAGGAACAGAAGGCTTTTCTCTGGCAACTTGGCAAGAGCCGAGCTGAACATACTCAAACCAGGTCCAGGGGTGAGTCTTGTGAGTCTCTGTTGTTCTTTGCTTCCTGTACCTTCTACTTTATAATGAGCTTGTACTGTATACCTAAATTGTAAACTTTTCTTTCATTAATACAAATTTTTAGCGGGCAATTCGCCATCTAACCTTAAAAAAAATAAAAGAAATGGCCAAGTCCTTAACAAGCACTGCAGTCAATTCTCTGACTGAGGCTCTCATTGATAACATAGAACTTGCCATTCTGATCATTATACTATATATTCTTGGCAGATGCTGCTGCCACTTTGCCTTCATTTGGCAAGTGACCGGTACGCATTGGAGGGCTCTTCTCGGTTCCCTTGAAAGATACGGCTCCGTCAAATTGCACAAATTTGCCTTGTCGACTAATTTGGTGAAGATGGGTATGGAAAATTATCCAAATTGCACAAAATTTGCCAGAAGTTTGATTCTAGATTTAAAAAAGAAATGAAATTTGTAATGAAACAACTTGAGAGGGTATGAGTTCCTCCCATATATTTTATTTGCAATTAATTTCTGGATTTAAAAAAAGGCTCTATTTTCTCCTTAAAAAAACAGAGAGAACATGTCAGCAATTTAATTGCATCTTGGGTCCATGATTTAACTGCAATTTGTTTTATTTGATTTATGATTATTTAACTCTCAAAAAGAAATTTTCGTAATAACCCTCAGTAAACAAACAATTATCGACATACTACAGTCAATTTCTCTGTTTTGACATAAAGAAAAGCTTAAGAAAATTATATCTTGAAGTCTAAGGATGTAACTATTTACACTAAAGCACCTTGGAAATCTTTATTGTTACATTCTAGTCTTGATTAAGAAATTCTTCTGAAGTTAGATTTGAGTTTTTCGACAGTATGAATCCCTCGCAGTTTAGATTGTAACAATCCCCTACAGATTGTTTACAATAATAGTGCATAGATAAAAACAGATTGCTTATCACAGACTGAAGCTTTAAAAGTTGGACTTACTTTCCAATGTATGAAGAAATGAGTTTAAATCCATTCCTAAAGAATTTAGGAAGTACAACTGTTTTATGATTCATTGTTTGGAAAGGAAAAACAACAAAGAAAAAGAGTAATACAATGTGGTTTTAAAGAAAATTAAATTGACATTAAAGTAAATTAGCAGAATTTTTTAAACGGTTATCGAAGTAACTAGCAATTTTATCTTCAACTGGCAAGTTCAAATGCATTCATTTTGTTATTGTAGGAAGTCATTGTAATTGGATTGGTACTTAATGTATGCTTTTACCAGAAAAGAATGAGTAGAAATACTGCACAGATTTGGAAATAAATCTGCTGTTATTCCGATCTCAACCGTTCAAACTTTGCCAATCGCGAATCTCGAAGAAGTAAGTTTTTCATGCACGAATCTCAATGAAGAGCAATGGTTGGGATCGGGATAACAGATTTAATCTGGATATTATATGTATCACATGCATCAAAGATTTGATGTCCAAGTCATCTAATTCTAGTATAATGTAATTGCTAGAACAATTATAAGCAAATGTTTCCTGGCCTACTTGAAAGTTTGTGAGCTGCTGAACCGTCAGTGTCGTTATAATCAGGGGCGGAACTAGAAAAATTTGAATTTGGATTGAAGAACCATAAAATGTAAAAAAGAATCAACATGTGATAGGTGTGATTTAAACTCAAGTCTTCATAACTACAATGTGGAATTCTAACCACTAGGCTAAAAATACACATTTGATATTTTACTAAGGGGATTGAAGTATATAAAAACTTAAAAGAAAAAAAATTAAATTAAATTTCAATATATGTAATTAAAAATTTTAAAACCATAGTGGTGGCTAAGCATCTTTAGGGTTGCATTAAGATCTGCTCCTGACTATAATATAGTCAGGCCAAACTAATTCCCTGAATTTTGTGGGCTGTATGCTGCTATCTAACAAAAAGCAAAAAGCAAACAAAAAACTGTTTTCTTAGAAGTGTTATTTTTTCGTACTACCTATCTATATATCAGAAAATGGAAGCGTATAATTTGACCCCAAATCGAGTTATAGAAACCATCACTTCTACCACCTGTAACCCATTTACTGGTACTGCTACTCTTGTACCAGACCTCCAATCAATACAAAATAGAGCATATTAGAACTAGACAAAGAAAAGCAAAATTATTTATTTTTATTTTTTTGTGGTTCGATACTTGCCATGCATCAAGTGGTGGAGCTAATTAAGTGGAGACGGGGGGGGGGGGCAAGTTTCAAGAATATCTTTCTATTTCTATGCTCACTGACCTTAAAAAAAAAGAAGATCTTTCTATTTTTATTTCTTTCTCAAAAATATACTCAAGCTTCAAAAATTGTAAAATTGTGTCTATCCCTGATTCTTTTTCTCCAAAAATATGCTTCTATTTCTATGTTTTTCTCCAAAACACAGTCGAGCAGCTTCTTCGTATCAGTGAAGTTCATGTTAAACCTTTTGCTTTCCATACAGTAAGTGTACACATGTACTTGTACTAGAGTGAAATGCCGAAAAGAATATCTTGTTGGACCGACTTTTGTACGGTAAAGGCATAGCGAAAGAACTTCTATGGTCAAGAAAAAGTGTCCAATGTGCAAGATCATGTACTTTGATCCATTCCATTTTCACTATGTCCAATTTGAAAACACTTAAGCAAATAGCCCTCTTGTGGTGTTCTATAAGAAACGACGTTCTCCGGGTAAACGACATGTCTCGGAATATCAACCACTTTCAAGGTCTTATTTTCAGGATTAAAATCCCAGAGATAACCGAACTCCCCAAGCAATATAATCCCTCATGAAAGAAAAGGATTGGTATTAGCTGCCTCAAAACTAACATTAATCAAGATGTCGATTGACGTCACGTTCCATTTCTTCTCAATGGGGCACCATTGATATATTTCAATGGAGTCGCCAAGTTCGACGGTAGAGAATCCAAATACAATGCAATCATCATGAGAAGTAGGAACTGAAGTAAATGTGGCACCATGGAAACCTTCTTTAAGTCCTTCTAAATGAGGTAGTTCTATTAAATCCAGGAGCAAAGGATTTATCATGAAGACTGAGAAATCATCATCTATAACAAGAACCCATCCATCTTTAGAAGAGAGCATCAGAGTGTGGCAGCCCCATGAGGTTTTTTGAATTTTTGTTCTATATTCTTTCACGTAAACGGGTCAAGGAGCTTACACATGCCACTTGCCTTTTCATGGTACATGAGCCATGATCATGTCTTTTCCATTCGAAATGGGTTTGAAATCATACTCCATGGCCATCGACCAAAGACGTACAGGTATGGAAGAAGCACTCTAACAAATCTATAGGAAGCTCATCCCATGGCCTAGTATCATTTATAGTTTCTTCCTCGACAAGTGTCTCATTCTTTTCTCTGGTGGCCTGTGAGAGGATTTGATTAGAGTTAATTTTCATTGGAACTTGAAAATAAAATCAACTGGAAATGTGAAAAAGGAAAAGTGAAGCAATTAGCTGTTGAACCTGAAAAAAAAAAAAAAAAACAAAAACAAGGGAAGCAGATCATTCAAAAGCATGGATGTGTAAGTCTCAATATTAATTTTGTGAATATACTAATAAAAGTACATCATACCTCATTCAAAACTAGTATAGATTGTACTGAAGACTTCTGAATGCTTCGTGCCCTGTGACATGTAATAAGGCCAGAATTCATTATAGAAGTAAAACAATGATAATGATGATGATGGTAACAAGAACATCAACAAAAAATTAATAGTAATTGTGTATTTTGGCAGGTGATAATAATGAAGATTATTGGGAATAACTTAAATAATATATCTTTTTAAACTCACTAATTGCAAAAATGACAAGCTGCATCAACAAAAATGAGATTGTAATGGATTTTCTCTCTCTTAATAAGTATACGTCTGTGCAAATAAAAAAGATATATCAAGATCATAGTTTCAACTGTAATTGAGTATTAAGTACAATCAAAGAGATCGATGTAAAAAAGTAGGGAAGGATCCATTTGCCCAAATAAATTTAGGCAGCGCCATCTTTGAAAATAATAGGAGCATGTATCAGAAATCTGAGATTAAATACCAAAAATTGTGGAATTCAGTTTTTAAGAAATTTTGCATATAGTAAGCAGTTCTCACCTTGTAGGCACAAACCAACAAAATATGCTCTCATATTTAGTTTCTCCATCTGGTATTAAAATCAAGGTCATGGTATGATCATCCAAACAGAATTTACAAATCTTTTGTCCATATTTTATTCCTCTGATGAAAGACATATATAATAGATGCAATTGTTGTCAACTCCAGCATCTGATGCTCGAACGAATGCATAACAATAATGAATGCTCGAATGAATACACAGCCGATGATCCATGAGGATCTCTCATGGGTGCCCCGTACACAGTTATCTTTGCAGGAGGAGGATCCATGGGCTACCGGTGCAGCGTCAGAGATGGATGTGGATGATCTCCAGGATGATGATGAGGAGGTTCACTTGAGGCGTCAACTGCCGCACAGGGACCGCCATCCACCTCCTAGGTTGGATCTCTCCGGTCGTCACCGCCCTCGTCGTTAGGTTTTTCATGTTTTTTTTAGTTAGAGAGATTTGTAGTATTTTATGTTTGGGTTGTTATATTTCATGTTTGAATTGTTAGATTTTATATTGTAGACTTACCATTTAAATTATTTAGTTTTGTTGTTTACCTAGTCGGAATAACTAATTTATAACATTAAACAAAATTATAACAAATAAAACTACAATAAATATATAACATATTATAAAACATTACAACAAATAAAATTATAATCGTCAATTATAAATATATAACTATAAATTATTATAAAAATTATAACAAATAAAACTATAATAAAACATTACAACAAATAAAAATATAATCATCAATTATAACAAATTATAACCATAAATCATTATAAAAATTAAAAATGGTATAACATTTAAAAAAAATAATAATATGATAACCAAACCGCCCACACGTGGGGCGGTCTGGTATTGATAGCGTTGCATCCCATAATGGGGCGGTTTGGTTGAGAGAGTGGACCGCCCTACTGTGGGGCGGTCAGGCTGTTTTTAAACTTAATATAAAACCGAGGGCAGATTTGCTATTTTTTATTTTTTGAGGGTAATAAAAATCTCAGACTTTCAGTTTCTTCATTTAATTGAAAACAATTGACAAATCTCGTAAATCTTCTAATGTCTTTAAATTACACCACTAGTCATTAAATAGAACAAAAATTCCAATTGCACAATAACTCGTTACACAAAGACCTCCACACAATTGATAATTACACTTTCAGTTCTTAACACCGCTCCTAGTTAATTAAAATCCATTGACCATCACCGCAACTCGCTCATTGTTTTGGGTAATGAGTTTAACAAAACAGTTTTGGCTTCATGCAGCGCACTTACTATGGAATTTAAAACTGCACTGCATATGGTTCGTCCGCTGTATAAAGCCAGAACTGCTCTGTTAAAATCTTTACCCTTGTTTTTTTGGTTTGCACTGGCTCTAATGTAAAGCTTTCCAGTTTCTCCCTCCTTTTAATAAACACCTCAGATGGAAAGTTAGATTTACGGGCCGTTTGAAAAGATTCGCTCAGTGCCCTGTGCCACTGTATTTTCTTTGATTCCTTTCCCACTTTCATTTCCATTTCCCCCGCGTTATTTTTGGTCTTTCCCGCCAAATGAGAAGGGGTATAAGCGCCCCCTATATATACCCAGATGAGATGATCTCTCTCTCTATCGCCGCCGCTCTCTAGGGTGATTTGGCGGTTCTCCGACGAGGCAGGTACTTCCGTCCGCTCTCTGCTCTCCGACTAGGTCAGTTGATTTTCTTTTTGGTGTAGATTTCTACTGTTTTTTTTTTTTTTTATACAATTTCAAGAGGAGCGAACTGGAGACTGCAATTTCGATAGCTCTCTTGGGGTTAACGAAATAAAAATAGTGTATTTGCTTTTTTTTTTTTTTTTTTTTGCATGATTCAATTTTTTTTCTTGCATTGCAAAGTAGAACCAAATCCACATTGATTTAGTAGGTTTTCTGATAAAGAAACCTTAGATAATCTCGAGGTGATCAGTAATTGGATGGCGGTGGATTGATAAAACAAGAAAATGTATCGTATCTAAAATGGTTTCTGCGTTCCTCAGAAAATATGTAATTGGACGGCCGTGGATTCCTCAGTTAGACGTGTGGTTTGATCATTCAGTGATTGATAAAAGGCCAAGGATTATCAGATCTGAAACGATTCAATAGTTTACCCTACAACAAAGCATGCATAAATCTCAAGGTGATCAGTAGTTAGATGCATGTGGTTTGATCTTTCAACAATTGATGAAATAAACTAAGGTTGTTTTAGCCATCTAGTCCAAAGGATTGATGCCCTTAATCAGTTTCTAGACTTGTTAACAAAGCACCAATTTGGTTAATTAAATTTTTTGGCTCTTACATTATCTCACATGTGTTATCTTAATGTTTTCTTATGAAGTGCTAATAAGTTGTAACTGTCTTGACAGTGTTTGATAGAATGCCTGAGAGAAGTTTGGCATATTATGCAAGTACTGATAAAAAAAGATCAGCCATGAATTATTTCATTCACTAACTATTTTTAGGGGCTTGCAGCCTTGGGTTGTATGGTTGATCTACAACATCATCTGTTGCGTGATGATTTCTTTTGTTGTTGGGTTTGCTTTATTTTTTCTTGCAAAATAGAGGCCTCTTACCAATGTTTAGTATTTGAAAATATGCAGATCGATACAATATGGCAAGGAATTCTGGCTCTTCAGTCACAACTAGTAATTTACTCTCTTCTCATAAATTAATATTATAAATCATTATCAATTCTCTAGTATTAAGATCTTGGTATTTTTGTTGAACTGAGTGAAAAACATGTGCTTTCTGCAGTTACACGGAGTCACAATGGAAAGGCATCTAAAAATGGAGAAATTGCTGAAAATGGTAAAACCAAGCTGCCAGAAAATGAAGAACATTTGAAAAACAAGACTGGTACGTATTTCTTTGTTACAGGAATTGGTGGATACAAACTGTTTAACTGAGTTTTTATAGGCAAAATTGCAGTTATGAGTACTATGCCCTTTGAACATTGGGTCATGTCTAGGAAAAGGGTACCAAATTTGAATACCAATTTATTTGCTACAGGCTGATCCGAATCAATCAATCAAATAATTAATGAATTAATTAATCTGTTTGTTTGTTTATTTATATATACATATTTCTTTGGTTATTATATTGCCTAATTAAGGCTATTTAGAGCTTAGCTGGTGCTTGCAAACCATTTAAACTACATAATTCTTGAAAATCCATGAAAATCCAATTCTGTTACAATTCCACACAATGTACCTGTCTGGTGATACCAGTAACAGCAGGGTAACCAAAGTTATCATATTTTTTTGTACCTTTCAAAGTTTTCAATCTACTTCGCTATTTCCATCTCTGTACCGATCTTAAGTGTTACATCTTCATCTCAGGTCCGAAGCGGGCCAGAGGAAAGGCATCCAAAGCTTCAGAAAAAACTACTGCAAATGGGGGCGAAGCTGTAAATTCACCATCTGAAAATGGCGAAGAGCTGCTTATTTCCAAACGGCCACGAAGGGCCGCTGCATGCACCACTTTCAAGGAAAAATCACTAAAAATCTCTGAAAAGGACTGCCTTCTGATCCCCAAGGAAAAGAACCAGGTAGTAGATGAAGAAGTAGTGGCAGTTGAACTAACAAAACTTGGCCCGGAGGACTCCCGGCCATACCGAAAAATTATCGACTTTATACTGCACGACTCTGAGGGGAACCCCCAGCCGTTTGAGATGTCAGAAATAGGTGAACTTTTCATAACCGCTTTGGTGATGCCGATGGATGATAACCTAATGAAGGAGAAAGAAAGAGGCGTGAGGTGTGAAGGGTTTGGCCGAATTGAGTCGTGGGCCATTGCAGGGTACGATGAGGGGTTCCCTATCATTTGGGTCTCCACTGAGATTGCTGAGTATGAATGCCTAAAACCAGCTGGGACCTACAAAAAGCATTATGACATATTTTATGAAAAGGCCCGGATTTGCATTGAAGTTTACAGAAAGTTATCTAAAAGTGCAGGGGGGAATCCTGATCTGGGTCTAGAGGAGTTGCTTGCAGGGGTAGTTAGGTCAATTGACTCGACTAGTAAAGATTTTATTGTCTCTCTAGGTGAATTTATCTACAACCAATTAAATGGTCTTGAAGATGTGAGATATGTTGATTTACCAGCTCTGGTTTCCCTAAGAGATGAATGTACGAGTCGAAATGGAGTTGGCAGATACCCCCAAAGTGTCCCCAATGGGAGCATAAAAATTAATGAGGGGGTGGGAAGTGAGGTTAACGATGAAGATGAAGATGAAAAGTTAGCGAGGCTTTTGCAAGAGGAGGAAGAATGGAAGCTGATGAAGCAGCAAAAAAAGCGATGCAAAACTTCCCCTAGGAATGTTTACATCAAAATCAGTGAAGATGAAATTGCGAACGATTACCCACTACCTGCTTTTTACAAGCCCATCACTGATGAAATGGATGAGTATATCTTTGACAGTGATGATATCTTCTATGCTCAGGATCTGCCTAGGAGAGTGCTAAACAACTGGGCACTATACAACTCTGACTCGAGGTTAATTTCTCTGGAGCTGGTGCCTATGACACCTGGCACAGAAAATGATGTGATGGTATTTGGGTCAGGATTCATGAAGGAAGATGATGGAAGCGGGTTCTGTTTGGAGGCTGAAGTGGGCCAGGGTTCAGGGAGTGGGTCAGGTGGATCAGATTCTGATGGTGTTGGAATATACTTGAGTGCGATTAAAGAATGGATGATTGAGTTTGGTTCTTCTATGGTCTTTATCTCTGTGCGAACTGACGTAGCATGGTAAGAGAATATGAAACCTCTTTATGCATATGTATGGTATAATATCTACTGCTTTGGGGAATTATAATTGCTAGGAAGTGTGGGCTTCTTTTGTTTAGCTAAACAGACTTTAATTCTTCTAGTCCTATACTACGGGTTGTTTTTTGCTAATCATAATTAAAACAATGCCACTTTTGCCCTAATAATTGGCCTGATTGACACAGTATAAGAAAGGACAACAAAAACATAAGAAAATTGAAAGAAACTTATTACAAGTAGATGTAACATAACTGGAGTTTTCGCACTTTTCTAATTTCAGGTACCGACTTGGCAAACCAACCAAACAATATGCTCCCTGGTATGAGCCCATATTGAAAACAGCAAACCTTGCGATTGGCATCATAACCCTACTAAAAGAACAGAGTCGCGCCGCTAAGCTCTCCTTCCCTGACAT
Source organism: Carex parvula (assembly GCA_025461045.1). Classification (NCBI taxonomy): domain Eukaryota; kingdom Viridiplantae; phylum Streptophyta; class Magnoliopsida; order Poales; family Cyperaceae; genus Carex; species Carex parvula. Next base: position 7,636 of record JAJGRW010003598.1, on the reverse strand, counting down.
AATAAAAAAGGTCTCAGAATTCAATAAGGAGCATCCAGCTTACATCTCAACAAATCAAGCCCTTGTCGAGCGATATATTGTGGTTCATGGACAGATTATACTTCAACAATTTGCTGAGTACCCAGATGACACAATTCGCAAGTGTGCTTTTGTTACTGGACTTGCAGAGAAAATGGAACAGAGAAGACATATTAAACTTCAGATGAAGAAAAAGGTGGCTATGCAAAAAGGGGAGAATTTGAACCCTAGTGCCAGTATGGGTCATGCTATTGCTTCTAAAAGGAAAGTTATGCGGGCAACAACAACCCGGCTTGTTAACCGGATTTGGGCCGACTACTACCACACTGATTTCCCAGAGGATACGAAGGAATCGAAGGAGGCGATTGAAGAGGAAAATGAAAATGAAAATGAAGAGGACAATGAAGAAGAGAATGAAGACGACAATGAAAATGAAAACAAGGACTTGATTCCTGCTGATGAGGAATTAGATTCTAAATCGGTACAGTCAAGTAAGTTGAAATCTGGTTCATTAGAAGATATTGAGTGGGTCAACCAGAAATCTGTTAAAACAGTATCTGGCAAAACATTATACCAAAAGGCAATAGTAAGACAAATGGAAGTGACAATTGGAGGGGTGGTTATAGTTGAAGACGGGCCTATATGTTATATAGAATACATGTATGAGAAAGAAAGTGGCACCAAAATGGCACATGGAAGAGTGATGCAAAAAGGCATAGATACTGTACTCGGAAATACAGCAAATGAAAGAGAGGTTTTCTTAACCAATAAATGCCTTGATTTTGAACTGGGAGAAGTAAATGAAGTTGTAGTTGTGAGTATTCGGTCTTTACCATGGGGCCATGTGCACAGAAAGGATAATATAGATTTTGACAAACTTGATAGAGCACAGGCTGAGGAGAGAAAGAAAAAGGGCTTGCCAACTGAGTATTACTGCAAGAGTTTATACTGTCCCAAAAAAGGCGGGTTCTTTTCTCTTCCATTGAATAAATTGGGTCTTGGTAATGGTGCCTGTAATTCTTGTGAGGATAGAGAAAGCGAGTATGAAAACAGTGAATTTAAGGTTATGCCGGAGAATGGATTTTTGTTCAACAAGGTAGCGTATAAGGTGCATGATTTTGTGTATGTATTGCCTCAGTTTTTTGAGGAAGATGAAGGGGATCGAGGTACATACAAGGGTGGGAGAAATGTGGGGTTGAGGCCTTTTGTAGTATGCCATCTACTAGAGGTGTTGGTACCAAGGGGTAATAAATCTACACCAACATCTACCAAGTTGAAAGCAAGACGGTTTTATAGGCCTGATGATATCTCTTCGGAGAAAGCATATTATTCAGATGTGAGAGAAGTGAGTCTCTCTCTCTCTCAGATTTATATTTATTATGAGTACCAATGTTATATCAGTTGGTAGAGTTTTTATTGTATGAAGTTTTTCAGTATGGTAATTCTACAGTACCCGAGGGGTTTAAGTCTGCCAGTATGGTATCCAGACAATGATAAGATTATAATCAATTTGATATTAGTAAGATTGATTATAATCAAACTTTGTTTATTCTTGATTCAGGTATATTACAGTGAAGAAATTGTCACTGTACCAGTCGAGATGATAAATGGGAAATGTGAAGTCAGAAAGAAGAATGATCTTCCAAACTCTGACCTTCCTGTGATTACAGATCACATTTTCTTTTGTGAACATTTGTACGATCCCACCAATGGATCTCTCAAACAGGTACTACTATGTTTTCCTTTTTTTCAAAAAAAGTAAATTGTACCCAGGATAAGAAAGCCGTACCCATATACTACCAATTTTCTTGGTTTTTGAGTTTCGACATTCTATGAGAGAATGTTTTCTAACTTGAATGAAAATTTAATTTGTGAAAACAGCTGCCTCCAAGTGTAAGATTAGGGTCCCTTACAAAAAAGGCTGGCAACACAGTATCCAGAAAGAATAAGGGAAAGGCAATTTGTAATGGAGATGACAGCACTTCTTACGAACGGAGAGAAGAGGCACAAGAGAACCGTTTAGCCACACTGGATATTTTTGCTGGCTGCGGGGGTTTGTCTGAAGGATTGCAACAATCCGGTACTTGATCTTTCTTTCTTTTCTTTTCTAAGTATTCAATCCATGGCTGAATATACAATTTCTGTATTAATGTGGTTTAATTTCTGGTTAGGAGTGACGCTTACAAAATGGGCAATCGAATATGAACAGCCAGCTGGCGAAGCTTTTTGTGAGAACCATCCTGAAGGGCATATGTTTATAGATAATTGCAATGTGATCTTGAGGTTCAATCTCCTCTCTCTCTCTTTCACTCGGACACACACTCACTCACTCACACAAGAAAAATGCACTATTGAACCCAAGCAGTTGCAATTTAATTTGTACATTGCAAACCTCTAAATGACACCGAACCTGTAGAATATATAGTGGAGATGTACATTAATTGACTTTACTAGTGAAATTGTGTAAGTTCCTCTTTTCCTACATTTTTACCAAATTTCTCGAGCCACTCCAACTGGTCTTTAGATAAATCGGGAAGAATTTGGGTATATTATTGCAAAAGTCTTCAGTGTTGAGATTTGATGTTATAAAATCTCAAGTACCAATTAAGCATTTTGAATTCTTACCTTATACCAACTAACATTAAAAATTTCAATATTAATGGAGGGCTATTTTGGAAAAATGTGGGGATGTTGATGAATGCATCTCAACTACTGAGGCTGATGAGCTTGCTGCCAAGTTCAATGAAGAGAAGATTAAGAACCTTCCCATACCAGGAGAAGTTGAATTCATCAATGGTGGTCCCCCATGCCAGGTATTAGCTTTTATTTTTTCTTTTGTTGGAAACACACCTCAGTACTGAGTATTCCACATGTTATGGCTTATTAAGTCTGGTCCAACAATTAACCCTCAATTATGCAAAAAAAAAAAGGGTACAAAATAAGTGTGAGAAGGGAGTAAATGGGACCTGCGGAACCTGACAAGGATGGGTGTGGTATCATTTGGTATGTACTAGTAACAAACCAGCACTATTTCAACGGATGCTATATCAATAGCTTTTTGACTCTTTTAACCAACATGCTTGCCCTAACTCATATAGTCCGTGGGTACATTATTCAGGGATTTTCAGGAATGAACAGATTTAACACAAGCACATGGAGCAAGGTGCAATGTGAGATGATATTGGCCTTTTTGTCTTTTGCCGATTACTTTCGACCAAAATATTTCCTCTTGGAGAACGTCAGAAATTTTGTTTCCTTCAACAAGGGGCAGACCTTTCGCCTAACTCTTGCCTCTCTCCTTGAGATGGGATATCAGGTACATTTTTTCATATCACATTGTTTCTTTCTAACATACCAATTTGTACTGTATACAGATGGCAAACTAGGTCTTGTATAATTGTGCCAGTTTTCTGGCTCAGGCTGTATGGAACTCGATTGATACCTGTAGTGGGCATCTTTATCAGTAGGGGTGCATGTACCTGGCTTGAATAATAGGTTTCTTCGGCATCACTTCAATTTGAAACACCTAATTTGCATGAGACACACAATACAGAAAAAGAAAAATGGAAAACCCATGGCGTGAGAATCTTAATGTACTAACCATGATAAATAGAGATCCCAGAACGCACATTCAGTCAACTATTGAAAAACCATCAGATAAAGTCTAATTCTATTACTAATTATCCATTCTCCCATTTAGGTGCGATTTGGGATACTGGAAGCAGGGGCCTTTGGGGTAGCTCAGTCAAGGAAGCGTGCCTTCATATGGGCAGCGGCTCCTGAGGAAATCCTACCTGAATGGCCTGAACCGATGCACGTTTTTGCGAGCCCTGAGTTGAAAATCTCCTTGCCTGATGGTAAGTATTATGCAGCTGTCCGCAGCACTGCTGGTGGGGCCCCTTTCCGGTCAATTACCGTAAGGGATACTATTGGAGACCTGCCCGAAGTTGAAAATGGAGCCAACAAAGTCACCATGGATGTAATTTTTTCTACCCTGTTCTAAATTTCGTTTTCATTCTTTTGTCTGTGTGTGTGTGTATGTGTGCGTGCGTGCGTCTTTTGTTTTTGGCAAGACACCTAACATAATTGTCAGAACTAATAAACCTCAACTTTTCCTGAGAATTAGAAATAAACAAAATGATATAATCTAAAAGATCTACTTCATCACAGTTCAATTCTGTTCCTTTTTTTTATGTAGTATAAAAGTGATCCCGTTTCCTGGTTCCAAAAGAAAATAAGAGGGAACATGATAGCCTTAAATGACCATATTTCGAAGGAGATGAATGAACTAAATCTCATCCGGTGCAAACACATCCCCAAGCGTCCCGGTGCTGATTGGCATGATCTACCTGATGAGAAGGTTCTCTCTCTCTCTCTACCTTATCTACTTTTCATTGTTTGGATCAACCCTCTCACTTTTGATGTTAATTTTTACTCCCAATTGAAGAGAATTTGTTAATCTTGTTATTCAAAAAAGCCAGTACCAAAATTCAGCAGTCCTGGTTTGGTACTGAGTTCTCTTAGGGTTATAAGCATTCATGAAAAATATTTTTCACCTTGATTAGGTCTCCCCCCCGCCTTTTAATTTTTAGTACATGTGAAGAAAAAGAAATAGAAGGAAAGAAAATAAAGGACAAAATCTTTGAGTGGGTTGTTACTTGTGCATTTGGAATCTGGTCTGGTATTTATTGTAGCAAAAAATAGGAAGATGTCAGCCCTTTCACTAGAAACACGGTACTAAAAATAAAAAAGGTAGTATTAGTATCTCTTACTTTTTGTGGGAATGCAGGTGAAGTTGTCAACAGGTCAAATGGTTGACCTGATACCATGGTGCTTGCCGAACACTGCAAAGCGTCATAATCAATGGAAGGGTCTCTTCGGGCGGCTTGACTGGGAGGGTAACTTCCCGACCTCCATAACTGATCCCCAGCCCATGGGCAAGGTCGGGATGTGCTTCCATCCTGACCAAGACCGCATTCTCTCTGTCCGTGAATGCGCCCGCTCTCAGGTTACTTTGACCCCATTTTATGTTTTTTTTCTTTCATGGCCATGACAGATGATAGAACTTGTTACAAATCCACTTGTGGGCTTTGGGTTTAGAAATATTTAATAAATGAAGAGTGAGGCTATGGTAATATGCATGTTACACAATGGTTCACGCTATGGACTCATATCTCCACATTTAAAGTTTAAATAGTCAATCTGAGCCATTCAACGTGATCTTCACATGAAAATGTATTTGTAGACCAAATTTTACATTTTTAAGAATTCTTTTTCTATTTTTTTGGGTAAATTTCGCTGGAGGCCACTAAACTTTGTCATTTGTCACAAATTAGTCACTCAAGTTTGATTTGTTCCTTTTTAGTCACTCAAATTTATCATTTGTCCCAATCAAGTCACTCTATACTTTTCCGTTCAAAATATTAACGGAATATACTCATTCTGTCTAAAATACTAACAGAATGAGTATATTCTATTCAAAATACTAACGGAATGAGCATATTCTTTTAGCATTTTGGACAGAAAAGTATAGAGTGACTTGATTGGAACAAATGACAAAGTTGAGTGACTAAAAAGGGACAAATCAACTTGAGGGACCAATTCGTGACAAATGATAAAGTTTAGTGACCTCTAGCGAAATTTACCCTATTTTTTTAGATTGGTAGAAAATTACGGACCATCCAAAAGATGTGATTTTCTACCTATCTAAAAAGATGGTAAAAGGATTCTAAAAATGTAAAATTTGGTTTCAAGTACATTTTCATTTGAATATCACGTTTAACGGTTCGGATCGACTGTTTAGACTTTAAAAACGGAGATATGAGTCCATAGCACAGTCGATCCATAATATGCATATTACCACCTCACTCATAAATTAATATTGTTTTTTTTTTCTTTTTGGGGGGTTAGGGGAGGGGGGATGTCGATATTGTTATCAAACCTTTAATAAATCACATTTTTTCCCAAAATAATTTTAAAACAAGGAAAGATTGCCTTTTCTGGAAAAAGAATTTGTATTCTAGAAATATTTAGTTGACACTTTTTGAATAAAAAAATATTTGTGCCTGGGAGTAGATTGGTAGCATGTAAAGTGGGTACCTTTTAAGTATTGGTTCCTTGGGCACAGTAATGATGACCACATGTCGCATTGTCATGGTTGTTTGTAACTCCATGTTTGCTTCTAGAAGGAGAATATTAGATAATAATTATCATGAACTATAACAAAAAATTCAATTAGGGAAGTTTTCAGTTTAGTTAACTCTGAAAAAATAAGGTCCACCTGAATATTCTGTGATAACTGCATTCTTTACTGGTTAATTTTATGCTTTTATGTAAAAGGATAAGCATTGAAAAATTCGAAGGTCCCAGATTATGTTATTTACTTATTTGCAACAACCAAAACATGTATCGACTAATTGATAAAAAATAAAAATAAAAATTGTTCAGAAATTATAAGAAAATATCCAATGTGCGTTCAGCTTCATGGTAAATAGGAAAATTGTAATCATCAATTACTTCCATATTGCTAATTTAATTCAATAACTGCTATTGTATGATATGATTCTCAAACTAGACTCTACAATGAAATTGCAGGGTTTCCCAGACAGCTACAAGTTTTCAGGCAATATTCAAAGCAAGCACAGGCAGATTGGAAATGCTGTGCCACCGCCTCTTGCCTATGCTCTTGGCAGGAAGCTAAAGGAAGTTTCGCCCTAAAAATTAGGAGTATCGCAAAAATAACTGGCGGTTGTCCAGAGTGATGCATATGTAAACAACTGCAAATTAGACTCTTCCCTGAGATGTACTTCTTTCTTCTTTTTAGTATACTTGTTGCATTGTCAAACATCTTAACATCTCTGCGGCTGGTTCGTGTGTGATGATGCTGTATTTCTCCAGCTGTATTAAGAAACATGGTTGCTTTTCTCATTTACTCAATCTGTGCGTTAAATCATGAGCCCTGTGTTGTGTACTTTATACTTTGCATCTCAGCATATAAAGAGGCTTTGTGCTTATGGCCTTATGTGTGAAGTTCCTGTGTACTACAACTTTCAATCAGTCTAAATGACTGTTGAAAATTCTACTTGGAAAGTCTAACTTGACTAAGGAGCAAATCAGGTAAATCCCATGAAATGCCTTTGCATCCTTACAATTGATAAGGTATTATGATTTTTTTTGGATAATACTTTCATGCTAAACCTATTTATCATTAATTAATTTACTGCTTTTCATTATGTAGTTATCTTGAGAGGCAGAGATAGAAACCCAACAAATGCTTTAAAAGCAAATGCAAAGCAAAAAACCCACACTTAAAATTTGGATCCCCTAGAGTACTCAAATTTTGAGTTTGGATCCGGACCCTTTGATCTGCTCTGGCATGAATATTAAAGGGGTCCCGTGCCTTGCACCTTGGCCCTGATTGGCCTTCTGATCGGATGGCTCAGATCGAAACTCAAAATTTGGGTTATTTTCATTTTCCCAGAACTGTACTCAAGAACAACCCTTCTGGCCTTCTATACATTTTTTTTCTCGCATACATACTTTGGTTGGTAGCCAGTAATTCAATCTTTATTTAGTACCAATTTTGGTCCATCTTGTACTGCCCCCACACCAGCTAATT